>NW_026496576.1:0-20113 GCF_026875155.1 Cherax quadricarinatus | reverse complement strand
GCCTGTGTAACAAAATTTTTTTCCCCAAAAGGGACAGATAAGGGAGAGCTCCTTTCATACAAAGCCTTTCCCGTTAGATGACTCTTACAAGGAAGCTTGACTTTTTGAAGGTCATTTATGGTAATAAGAAAAAAGTAGTTGGGATCTAGTGACTATCTTTGTTAAATTTAAAACCCCAGTCACAAAAGGTTTACAGCAGTTAGAGTTAAAGGAAAGCACTTTCAAACTTTAAGAAATAAATATAATCTAAAGGAATAACTGGTTAAAGGTGCCATGGTTAAGAATAAAAAAGCTATAAAAATTGAAAGGATCTCGAACAAATATCACAAGGGTTATTTTGGACTGGAGGAAAAAAGATATTCTACAAAAATTAATTGTGCGTTGCAGACACCCAACTAATTTTTTTTAAAAAAGAGCAAAAAATAACTCTAGGTATGTCAAGTTTCAAAAAGGGGAAAAAATTACCCCAATATTAATAATCAAAATTAATTTTCCCAAAAAAGAGTTGCGTAGGTGCTATTAAGTCGGGAATCAGAAATAATGATTTTCCACAAGGAAAGAAGAAAAAGTCCCCTCCTAAGGGTAGCCCATTTAAAAAAACCGTCAAAGAAAAGAGGATTGTTTTTTTGAAAGGGGTACTCTTTTTCTAAGAATTTAATGTATAAAATTTCATGGAATGATAAGTTGAAAGATTGGGGGGAACTTGACAGATGTATCGGTGTTTAGGTAATAACAATGTAAAAAAAAAGTCATGCAAAATTAAAAACTGTTATCAATGTCAAAAAGGAAGACCCTATAGTCTGTTAAATTTTTCTTACGAAATTTGATAATAAAAATTTTGAAAACCCTGAACAAACAGTAGCAATGAAAAAAATTGCTGAAAATTTTAAAATGAGGGTTTTTGCGAAGTAGCCTTACCTGTGTTACAGGAAAAAATTGTGTAAAGGCTAATCAAAAAAGAAACGCTTTTTTGGACCAGGGACCCCGCGTACTTTCATAAAACGTAAAGTCTTGATGGTATGAAAGTACGAGGGGAGTCCCACAACTTGAAAATTATCTGGTTTTCTCTCGGAAAAAAGGGCCAATTGTATGACACTGTTTATGTAATGTCGGTTTGGGGCAAGAGAAAAACGTGTTAATGCAGTTTTATAGTTGATTCCAGAAAAAATATCTCAGTAGGGTTTTGTAAAACTACAGAAAGGGGCTCTAAAAATGTAAAATTTGCACCTTTGGTGAAAGTGATGCTTCTGGGGGCCCCAATAAATTTTTTGATAGGTAGTGACTTTTATGCCCCCTTTGAAAAAGGGATTTTTAAAGAAAGGGGTGTCCCATTTTTAAAGAGCTGGGGGCCCATGTAATGTAGATAGGATTCCTCGTAAAATAATTCATGACGGGGAAAACCCAAAAACCCTAACTGTGTGTTTTCCATGAAGTGTTTTTCCCATTAAAATTTCTTTAAAAGGGGAGGGTTTAAACCCATGCATAAATTGGGGGAATTTAGACAGCTTTGGGAATAAATGTAAATAAAAAAATTCCCAGCGATTCTTTTACTCGGGAAACATTACCTAGAGATGTAAAATTTGATTGGACAAAGGGGTCGCTTCCGTGGAGACTAAACCACCAGAATTCCCCTTTTTAATTACAGAATTGTATGGACAATTAAAGGTCGCCCCCGGAACTGGTAAGACCCAGAATTGTTAACTGCCTGTAATGATATAATTGTGAGCAGTTTTTTAATAAATTTATAGAAGGGGTCCCCCGAGCAACCCAAATTTATGGCACTATTTCCCCACATCACGGAGGAAGAAGGATTCTAAGACCACTCCTTGAGGTTTGTGTTTAAGTGGGCCCAGGAGTAACAAAAATGTCCCTAGTTTAAATGATGTTTGAGAAGGCCCGTCGTTGACAGAAAAATTAGGAGATTATTATTAAATTTAGGATGAAAAATTAGCCTTTAGGGCTGAAAAAAAAGGGTTTCCCTAAGAGTGGGTTTCCAAAGGTGACCGGGATTGTACCCGCTTTTCATGGCCTGAGAATCCTAGGACCCATTCCCCTTGAAAACCTTTGCTTTAAGCTATTTTTTGGGTGCACACCCAGTCCATTCCTCTTCAAGCGAGATAAAGCCCCTTAAACTTTTGGAAAGTCCATTGAGAAACAATGAGCAAACAGTTTTATGTGGAAAATTTTCCCTGGTGAGACGTCAAGAAAGAACTGTTAAGATTACGGAAGGCCTAATAAAATAATGAAAAAGCACAAATATCCCTCGGGGGGGAATGGAATAGTAATTCGTCCAATTTAAAGAACAAAAAGTAAGATTCCCCTGGAGATGAAGGCCAAAATTAGTAATGTTTTGGGGATTAATTGGGATATGAGGAGGTTTGTTAATTTTTAAAACCTAATAATTACAGTTCCCCAAAAATTAACAAAAGGAGTCCTTCTAAAATTTTCCCAAATGTTTTTTCCACGGTTTATTTTCACCCCTTACTATAAGGGGAAAATTATTAATTCGGAAGCATGGAAACTTAAATGTGTTTGGGGATGAAATTCTATCTGAGGAATTCTTAACAAGTGGGTAAATTAATTGGTGATTATGAAAAAATTCCAAGTTGGAGTTCCCACGCCAGGGGGCCCAAAACCCCAAATGGGAGAAATGTACCCCACTTTTTTTGTGATGTTTAAAATTGGATAGGAGAGTTTTATTTCAATGAATATGTTATTTCTCTTGTTTGTCTAAGGCAAAAGTGTCTCCAATAAATCACGTCCTTACCTCATTTGGGAATTAACACCCTTTATTAGGTGTCAAATTAGCTAATTATATAAAAAATAAGTTGCAGGGTTTAAAAATGCGACACTGTAATTTGGTTTTAATGAGGTTTCCCTTACAATGGGTTCGTTTAAAGGAAACAGTAAATTGTGTAGTACAAAGGATCGCTGAAAATTTTTCAGATGCAAGAGAATTAAAAGTTTGGGCCAGCATATGTTAAATTTAATATATACTTGGTGAGGGAAAACCAGCTGATTTTTGTCTCGAGGGTTTTCCTTTTGCTAAATTTTAAATGCGTATCATGGTTTAAAAAGGGCCCAGTTGGTTGGGAAAAAAAGCTAATTGCCTGTACAAAAGGGTATATTGCCCTGTTGAAATTACTGGGGGCCCCCGCTCCAAAGTTTGTCCTCCCTTAGCCATGAGTAAATAGGATTTTTCTTTACCCAAAAAAATCAATGTAATAATTGGTGTTTAAATTTCTAACAAGATGAATCTCTCATATAAGTTTTCACATCCTCTTGAATATTTGGGTGAAAAGGGTACAAAAAGAAATCTATGGAAATAAGATTTTTAAAATTTTGATGGAAAGAAAATTTTGAAAGGTTCCCTAATAGGAAACTGGGGCTGTATTTAGAGAAAAAGGTAGTTAGGTGCAGAGGTAGGTTCAAAGCTGAATTGGGTGATTATGCAAAAAACCCTATCTTACTGCCCAAAAAATCATATTAACAAATTTTTTTTTTCTAAATGCCCTAAAAAAGTAATGCAGGGGGGGTATAAGATCCTTAAATTGTATTATGGAAACTTTCTGGATTCCCCAAGGACGGCAAAGTGTAAAAAGGGGGATTAAAAAACTTGTGTAATTTTTGTCGCCGTGTGGAGCCAGATCCTATTGTACCCGGTCCTCCACGTTCCAAAGGAGCGTGTACAATTAGTGAAACCTTTGATGTAACAGGTTAGCTATAGTGGTCCCAATAATTTTTAAAAGGTACTTCAATGGTGTTCCACTGAAAGTGTATGTTTGTTGTTCACCTGTACTGCTACTAGGGCAGTTCATTTAGAATTTGGGAAAGGACTTGTTGCAGAAAAGTTTTACGCTGTTTTTGAAAATTTGCAGCTGGAATCCTGTCCGAGATTGATGTTCGGGTAAAGCCACAAATTTGTACAGGTGTCAACTTTGGTTAAATAAATTTTAACGATGTTCAATCTCGTTAACCCCGCGAGGGGTTTTACCCGGAAATTTATTTTTTCTAAGCCCCTTGGCAGGGGAAGCGTACGAAAGCTTTACCACAGTGAGCAGTGTCTCTGTAAAGTACACACCAAAGGGAAAATTTAATTTTGGGAAAAAATTCCCTGCAGTGTTAGTGGAGGCGGAAAATCGGATAAATAAAAGGCCTCTTCGTACAGAGTGAACACCTGATGCAGATGTATTTTCCCCTTTCACCCAATTGTGGAAGGAAATTGGAAGTGCCTCTGTCTATGAGTAATCCCGGGAAAAAAGTGTGAAGATTTCAAGTGCGGAGTGTTGTGTGATAAATTTAAAATGTTAAATAAAGAATTGATCATTGGTTTTAATGGGTTTGGGAAAGAATACTTCTTCTCTAATGAAACTTTTTTTGGGGCGAAGAGGCAGTAAATCGACGAACATTCAACCAGGTGACATTGTGTTATTTATACTGAACAACTCGAAAATTTGGCCTCTGGGAAAGATTTGACATTGTACCCCGATGCACAAGGTGTTGTCCGGGTGTCAAAGTGTTGTGTCGTGACAGGAAAATTTATGCACAATTTTTTAAAATTTATTCCCTTTGAATTAAAAGGTATTCAATCAAAATAAAAGAAAATCGAGGGAAAGTGACACGAGTATATTGAAAATAACGCTGACCCAAATGATGCCGGGGTTAAAATCGTGGTAAGACTACTAGGAGAACAGCTACTCAAGCCCGAACCGGTGGAAACGCTCCTAAAGGGGCGATAAAATTTGAGATGTTTTGAACAAACTCCGGGGCCCCGCATGTGGGAAAAAATGTATTTTTCCGGAAAAAATACAGTTATTTTTTTTGTAAATTGGTAATAATTGTATTTAATAAATTTTTGTTTAAAAAATGGGGAAATTCGCCCCCGCAAAGGATGCCCTACGTAACTAGTAACACAAAAGTTAGTGAATAATCGGAAGAATTTTCGTTTCTCTGACGTTTAAAAATTGGGGCTGATACCTATCAATGGACCCAAATTTTGGATGTCATTCCTGCTAACTGAGTATAGATGACTGGACAAGACAGCTCCAAGAACCTCAGATAAGCTACAAATTTGTGTTATATTTGGCCAGCATTATCTTGAAAAAATTTGTTTAGAAGGTCCCCCTAAAGGGAAGGTTCCTTGATTTTGGTGGGGCTCTTGATTTAGGGAATTGGATTTGTGCCCAGTTCCCAAATTTAAAAGCCTGAATCCCTTTCCCACATCCCCCCCCAGGCGTGATAATCCTCTGGTTTAGCGTTTCCCCCCTTTGTTTATAAAAAAATTAGAATGAGTATGTGAGTATGAAGGGTTTATGATACACGTAATCTCAGAAAAATTGGGTGAGTGATTTTAAAATATTCCCCTTTTGTTATATAAATTGTATGAAAATCATTTATTAATTTTTAATACAGCCCAAAAATTTATTTTTTTCCCAAAATTTCCTGGTGATGATATTTCTTTGTAATTAATAGGTTAGAGAAACTTGGGATTGACGGGGAAAGGTATAAAGGGGAAACATTTTTTGTCCCTGGGGGCCCAAAATTTCCTATTTCTAGAACTTTGATAAGAAAAAATTTATCTTTGTTACATTACGGTATGTCCTTATGATGTCCCTTATATGTACCTATGGTTACACCAGATAAATGTAATGCCATAATTCTACGAATTAAACCCCAAATTTATCTATTATGAACTTTTAAAAATTTCCCTTTTTAAAACAACAATTTAATCTCAGCCTCGGACAAGAACCAAAAACTGGTTTCCCCGTCCCAGGGTATGACCAAATGTCAACAAATGCCGACCCTAATTTTTTTGATCTGTTGCATTTTATTAATTTCAGCGACTTGTTTGAAGTACAATCTTATATACTTATAATCCATTGAAGGGCACCCTTATAGACCCATGACAGTGTTGCTAAAATTTATCTCCTGCAATTTTTTCTTTTTCATATTTTCCTAGTTTAACACCGTGAAAAGGCTGTTAATTTCCAAATGAGGAAAAGTAGCACTTTAATTTGGGGCCCTTTTTTGCTTTAGAATAACAAGAGAAAAATAAAAATTTATATTGATATAACAAATGCTCCACAAGCCTTTAAGCATACATAAAAATTTTTATTTCACCATCTTGATTTGCTAATTACGTGGGAATTCCAACAGTCGTAGTTTACATAATCATCTATTAATTTTTCCCACATTTTAATAAATTTTTATGTGGGCTTCATCCAAAGCAATTTAAGTCTCCATGCTTTTTCCATTAAAAATTTCCCTTTTATTGTAAGGGTGACACAAAGCCCCGTGGATCGAAGCATTTGGAAACGTCAGCAAGAAAAAGACTCTTAATCCATTTTTTAGACATAACAAAATTTATTAGATTATAACAAAACAATTTTTACTGCCCATTTAGTTATTAATTATTAGAGCGGGGAAAGCTTCCCTTTTTTACATGGCCCCCTGCTGTTTTAGAAGTTTGACACCCAATCCTTACCATCCCTTGAAAAGTAGCAAAATAAACTCCCTATAGAAGACTTATGGCCCCAAGGTCACTACCCCAAAAGGTTTTGCCAATTCTACACCAACCTGTGAAAGTCTTTCAGTTTTTTCACTAACCCCATTGTAGGATTTTCTGGGGAGCCTACAGCTAGACTGCAATGATACTCTTTTTTACATGCTAAAGCCGACATTTACTACACAGTGTGTACAACGGGGCCTTTTAATTGACAGAAAAAACAGATATTTTAGATTTGTAAACCCCTTTTGCAGTTTCTCCCAATAAGGAAACTTATCTTTAAATCGCCTTTTTTACCGAATTTTCACATTTCCAGGGTAAGGTTTCTTCAGCTTACCTTTCATTAACATTAGCTACAATTTTATTTATAAACTGTTGTTTCAGTGTTTAAAACCCTTTTTATCTTTTTTTCTTATTTTATGATATCATCATTTTTATCTAATTATCTTATACAAACCCTTATACATTACTACTTTATGCCTTCATGACTGCCTAAAAAAATCTGATACTCTGCCAAAATTCCTCTAATTTTTCCCCCTTAAAATCATGGAGAAATGGTACCCTTATTAATAGGCCACTTTCATTAAGATAAATTTTCCTCTTTTAAAAAGATGTGGAGAAACCCTTTTTTTGGGTTCCTGCCCTTGTATTGCCCCTTTCAACCCTTTTTATGGGATGAATTTGATGTTATACCCTTATTAATTTTTTTTCCTTTGTGGACCTGACGTAATATAGTCATCATGTTTAATTCTTGAATTTTTAGTTGGCTTCCTTTTAAAATGGACAGTTAATTGTTATAGACCAATCTTATTTCCTCCAGAGAAAAAAACCTTTGTGGTATTTTTTGACACCCACTCTATAGTTTGCAGTTTAATTTATTTGTAAGACGTCATCAATACCCATTTTGATTTATCCAAATAAGCTAATTACTAAAGACTTAAGGTGTTTTCAAATTTTAAACCCTAAATTTTGCAAATTATGGTAATTGTGTTCTGGAGTTCTTAAATTAATCCAATATTTCTAGGTCTAACTTACTTTATCCTTTTTCCCAAGTCAACTGCTCCAGGTAAAAAAGGTCAATATTTTGGAACCCATGAACGGGCATAAGCATCGCTTCTGCCCCTCCTTTGAGATAAAATAATTTTGGACTTCGCTAGGTCATTATTCCTCACATGTATAGCACCCTTTAAAATCTGACCAGAATTCCCCCCATTTGGTCTCCTGGATTAAATGTTAGTAGATTTAAAATCTGGAGTTTGGGCAAAGATGGGTTTTCAATTATTAAAATGCTAAATGAAAATTTCCTTTTTTTTTTTTTAAAGCCACTTTTTAATGATAGTTTTTTCTCTTCCATTTCTAATATTATTAATTAATAATTCCCTCTCACCACATTATCTGCAAAATTCACCGAATCGCAATTTGTGAATACAATAATATGGCAATCCCTTTTTTCAAATGACCCAAATATAATTCTAAATTAACCTTTTTCCCAATTTTTTTCTGCCACCAATTCCCGGGAAATTTTTTCTAATGCCTGGTACATGACCTATTTTTTGCTTTTAATGATGTTTTGCATTTAATGTTTTAGACCAAAAAAAGGTAAAATATTTAAGGATAATACAAGGTGGTGGTGGGGTATGTGAGTAGTAGAGTAGTATAGTATATATATAGAATAGTATAGAGTAGTGTGTCGAAAAGGGTTTTTTAAAGGTTTGAACATGGCACTAAAGTAATGTTTAAAAATAACATTTTTTGTGGAATTTAGAGAAATCATTTAGCAAAATTCCGACTATGTGTAGGGATGTGGCGCTTGGAGAGATTTTCGAGTTTTTTTCTGAATACTTGTGGTAAGACAAAAATTCAGTGACTAAAATGAATGAATTTTCTAGTCGCTTTAAACTGTAAAAAACGATAGTCAAAATTTTTTTTTTGGAGATTTTTATATTATTTTTTTTTTCTTCTACAAAAAACGCTTCAAGTCGTCAGCACTACGTAAATGCGACTGTGTCGTGTATGAGTTTTCTACATGGGAAATCTGCTTATACAACCCCCATTTGGCTTTATCCCCCCGTCCCAATCTGACAACCACAGCTCGATGGCCTTTTGGGTGCTGTATGTACAGTGTACAAAACCCTTTGTAAGTTTTAAATACATTTCAAAGTATCTAGAAAAATTTTTTTCCTTTTAAAGTTACAAATTTTAAGAATCCATGTGCCTTTTACTAATGGGGTTTAATGAACTTTGGGGAAAATTTAAAAATACTACATTGGGCAAATAATAAATTTTAAAATTCTTTAAAACTTGGGTAAATTTTGTTGTGGGTTTTTTGAAGGGGGCCGTCTGTTGGGCCAGGGGCCTGCTGCAGTGTTCCCTTTCTTAGAGTCGCGCGCAGGTGTTGCTTTGTTGTGGGGGTGTAATGGGTGTGGTTGACCCCTTCATATGCCTTCTCTGATGCATTACTTTTTTGTCCCTTTATAATGTTAGAGTCCGAAAGCCCTTTGGAAATTTTTCTATTCTTCACAGTGGTTGTTTTGCATTTCTGAAATCACCTGTTTATGGGATCTTTTTAAAAATTAAAATATTTTTAAAAATAATATAAAATAATATATAATATATATATTATAAAAATAAGAAAGAAGGACACTGAGAAGGGCCATGGACCTGAGAGGAAGGCCTTATCAAAAGACCTCTAAAAACAGCTACCCCAAAAAAAAACTCCTGTCCCAATGACACCAATCAAACCAGCCCCCCCCCCTCATATTTTGTCAGTCCTTTTAAAAACACCCCAAGGGGCCCAGCCTCTATCACCCCCCTGGGAAGATGTTCCCCGCTCTCAACCTGTTAAAAACCATACTTTCCTATGTCCTTTTTTAAATCTAAATTTTTCTAACTTAAAAACCATTATTTTGGTTCCACCGGTTCGACACCCCAGACTTTTTTAATATCTCCCTTTTTATGCCCCTCATCCATTATACATTTTTAATGATTCCCCTCATTTACGCCTATCCAGAGAGTGGAGATTTAAGGCTTTAAATTATCTTCATACGGGGGGTTCCTACACGGTAAATCATTTTAGTCATTTTCTCTGGGAAAATAATATTAATATATTTTTATATATATATATAAGTTTTATATATATATAATTTTTAATTTTATATATATATATTTTTTATTTAAAAAAATTATTTTTAAATTTTAAATTTAAAATTTTATTTTTATATATATTATATATATATATAATAATATATATTTTTATTATATATATATATATTTTTTATATTATATATTATATTTAAAAATAATTTTTATAATAATAATAATATTTTTATATTATATATATTATATATATATATTATTTTATATATATAATATAAAATTCGTGCCCAATAGGCAGAATTGCGTCTTGGGTTAAAAAACAACGCTCATCTTGCCATATAGGACAAGGAAAATTTTTGTAGCAATAATTTTGCCGTAATCATTCTGACCTAACGAAAAAAAAAATTTTATTGTGTTCTTTAGTACTAAATTACTGTAAAGTAAATTTTTAAATTTTTTTAGTTGGGGTTTGGCTAAAATAAATTGCTTTGTTTAATAAGGTTGGGAAGTTTTTTAAGATTCTTTTGGGGCAAAATTAAAATTTTTTTTTCATTAACATTAAAAAAAAAAATTTATCTTTAACGTATAAGAGGAAAAAATTTTAGAAAGGGCTTTAATTTAAAAAAGAGTTGTTGCTAATTGAAACAGTTTTACATATTCGGGCCCACATATTATAATATTATTTTTATCATTTTATTATTTTTCACACGGGGGGTTCCCCCCCAAAGGGGGGTGGCCAAAAAGAAAAACTTTCACCCCCATTCACCCATCACTGTCTTGCCAGAAGGGTGCTTTAATACGTTTTAAAAAGCCATTAACACCCTCCTTCAGAGGAGGACTCTACTCCCTCTCCAGGACTCAAGTCCGGCTCCCGGGTTTCCCCTGAACCCCCTTAATAAATGTTACTTTGCTAACCTAAACCCAGGTAAGTTTTAAAAACCTTTTTGTTCCATTCATCCTATCAAACACCTCCGATCCCTGCGGGAAGTCCAAGCCCCTCGCACACAAAACCTCCTTTACCCCCCCCTCCAACCTTTTCCTGGGCCGACCCTCCCCCGCCTTTTCCCACAGATGTACCTCTTTAAGTTATTTGTTTTGTCCATTCTCTCCACATGTCCGAACCACCCCAAAACCCTTCCTCGGCCCTCTGGACAACAGTTTTGGGAATCCCCCCACCTCCTCCCAACTTCCAAAAGAATTCTCCATTAATTCACACCACACATTGCTCTCGGCTGACATCTCCACGCCTCAGCCTTCTCCTCGCTGCAAATTCATCACCTGTCACACCCATAAAGAGCTTTGGTAAACTATACTCTATACATTTCCCTTTTGCTCCAAGAACAAAGTTCTTTGTCCCCCCAACCCCCAAGTCACAACTCACCCTTTTCCCCTCATCAATTCTATGATTCACCTCTCTTTTTTTAACCCACCCGCTGACCGTCCCCCCCCCAAAATATCTGAATACTTTTCACCTCCTCCATACTCTCCCCCCCAATCTGATACCCAATCTTCATCCCCTAATCTTTTTTTTACCTCAAAACCTTACTCTTTCCGTTTCACTTTCTTTTTCTTCTTTTGCATACCTACCAAATTCTCCCCCAATCTCGCAACTTCTTTTCGAATCTCCCAAGAGCACAGTGTCATCAGCAAAGAGAACTGTGACAACTCCTCTTTATGTGTGATTCTTTTTTTTTTAACCCCACGCCTCTTCCCCGGGACCCTCGCATTTATTTCTTTAAAAAACCCTCTATAAATATATAAACAACCACGGTGACATCCACTCCTTGTCTAAGGGCCTATTTTTCGGGAAAAAATTTTCCCCTCTTTCCCTACTCTCTAATTTGAGCCCCCTATCCTGTAAAATTTCCGCTTTCAGAAACCTACCCCTCCCCCCTACCCCTGCAACTCGCCACATCCCCCCCCATCCCCCCTGTCATACGCCTTTCCAAAATCCATAAATGCCAAAAAGACCTCTTTACCCTTTTCTAAATTATGTTCCTAATATGTTTCACGAAAAACCCCGGTCCACAACCCCCCACCTTTCCAAAAGCCCCCTTGTTCATTGCTGTCCTATTCTCCGTTTACTCTTAATTCTTTCAATAAAAACTCTCCAAATACACTTTGCCGGGTATACTCAACAGACTTATCCCCCTTATAAAAATAATTATATATAATTTTTATATATATATATTTATATTTATATATATATATATTTTTAAAATATATAAAATTTATATAAAATTTTTTGGCCGAATATTATATGTATATAATTATAATATATTTTTATTATAATATATAAATTTTAATAATATATAAAAATATATATATATATATAATAAAATTTTAAAGGGGTCCACTCTGCTGAAATTTGTGGGACCCTAGCCTCGGAGAAGTGGAAAAAAAGGTTAAAGGGGATAAATTTTTGGTTTTCTTCCCTAAGCCTTTTAAATATTCCACTTCCCCTCCACTCCATCTTTTAGTATATATTTTTTCCCAAATAGGAATTTTTATTACTAATATGGTACAGAGATTTAAGGATACATTTTTGATAAAAAGGTGGCATAAAAGGACATGTTTTTACGTGTGTATCCCGACATAAGGCGAAAACTCATCCTGTCCTCAGAGGGGGGGTGTGCCCAAAAAATACAGCAGGCATCCCCCTTTTGAACAGCCGCACTGAGCCGCGGGGAACAGAAAATAGCTGCCGGGGATCCCTAGTACCCTGAGGCTTTTTCCCAGTCCTTAGGAATTTAATGCACTCTTTCCCATGACCAAGGTCTCTGAGCCATGGGAACAAACAAAAAATGGGGGAAATTTCCCCAAATTTTTTCTAGATTTTTTGGGACTCCCTGAAGGGGGAGCTGCCCCTCCTTCCCCCCGGTGTTTTGGGAGATGGGTACAGCCAAGGAGATGCACTGTATAGTCCCACGCCACCTGTTCCCCATCTGTCCGGCTTGAAGGGTGATACCATCTGGACTTTTTGGGCTCCATCAGATCTGATTTTTTTGGGTGGCTCCCTTATTTGGGGGCATCAGCGTTGTGAGGCCCCTTTTGAAATTTTTTAAACCCTCCCCATGTCTTGAAATTTTTCCCTCGGATTTACGGAACAAGACCTGGTACCCAAATCGGTTTGCTGCTTCACTGCAAAATACCCCTGTGTTCGGCGGAATAGGGCGGCAAGTCGAGGGCACACCGATGCGGAGGGTTGTGGGTCGAGGGTGTGCCAAGGTGGATTTGGAACACCAACAAAAGTCCCCAGAAAGGGGGCTCTCACTGCCAGAGGGGGTCTACCCTTTCCTGACACCTCTGAAGCTTGTTGAGGCATATTTTCCCATTGGACCATCCCAGTGGTTGTTTGAGTTTTGGGGGGGAGCGGGTTTTGGGTTTGAGCCCGTTAATTTATCCCGATCATTGTCCGTCATAAATTTTTTGGTCCGGCCCCAATCTGCCCCTAAGAGTTCAGGGAAATCGTGCTACAAGTTTCCGGATGCAATCACGAGGAAGAAAAGCAGGTAACGAAATCTGTGATGACTTGCGGACAAATGCCTCCTAGTCTGACTAAAAGTGTAGTTTGGGTTCCACTCCCCGTTTCTAGAGTAAGGTTAAGTACTTTCAAAAAAATCTCTCAGAATACTGAATTCGTGCAGTATAGGGTTTCATATGAAGGTGCACATCTTAGGAAATAGTAAACCCGGGGCAGACTCAAGATTTGTGAGAAGGTACAAGGCATCGTGGGTGTCCAGATTGCCTATTTTTGGGTTCCATTCTCCTTAACTCTTCCAATTTTTCTTCCTGAGAATTGTGCAATGGCATTTTTCCCCGAGGTGCTCCTAGCAAAACAACAATTTTGGGGGGAAGACTCTGCTCCGGTGTTTTGATCTCATGCATTTATCATTGTTTTATGAGAGTGATTTCACATTTTGGGTGGATTCAGGAGAGCCCTTTCCCGCCCGTGCTTACCTGTGTAAGGGCTGTAGGAGGACCCTTTGTACCCGCTGTGTGCCATCATCTTGAACCAGATGTTTTTCCGCTGGTCATCTACTGTATTTCCCTAATGCTTACGAAGAGAAATGGTGCAGGGACTCCTTTTTGGACACCCTCCCATATGCGTTTCTGCTCTCCAAAGGAAACATTGATTCCTTGCTTCCCGCTGAAACAAAAGGGAAGAGCCAGGGAAAAAGTTCTTGTACTGCTGCTAATACCACGTCTCTTTTCGGAGATTGAACGCATTTTTGAAACTAATTTTACCCTGCATTGCCCCAGCAGGTTTTGATATACGCCCCTTTTTGCTGAAAAACCCCTGTTCACTTCCTTTAGAGACCCCAAAACCAAACGGTTTTGGGTTTAAGATCATGGGTGCCTGTGCACGAATACTTCGGACAGCAGTTTGGATACGGGCGGGGGGGTAACGTGTTCCTAGCAATTGGCCCAATTTTCCTCCTTCTTTTTAAATGCACAAAGTGTTGCACCCTAAAAAAAAGGTTAATTTTATCAGGAATCAACCAGCCAAGGAATTTTTGACGAACCTTTTGATCTCTGAAAGCTGCTCTGCAATTTCCCAAAAACTGGATTAACCCTTTCTTTTAAAAGCTGTGGCCCTTTTCCCGTGTAACCCCCCGCAGAAACCCCAGGGAACGACATTATTGCTTTGTAAAAGTCCGATCTTCCACAATCAATGTTTCCCTAGGGGGACAAGGTGTTGGAAAATGTTGGTGCCACTGGTTTCCCTGGCCCGGGTGCTTTCCCAATCTTCGCCATTCACACCCGGGGCAACTGTATCTTCACTGGTAATAATTTTTTGCCCCCCTTGTTTGCCCCTTCAATTTTTTCTTCACTTGGACTGACTTTTTCATGTCAGTAGAGTGAGTGGGGGTTCTGCCTCTCCCCTTTTTTTTGGTTGAGGGGAAGGTGAATGAGGTTATCAACTCTGAAAAAACTCTTAAAAGGGTTTAAATTTTCATTGGGCTGTTTTTTCCCCTTCTTTCCGGCAAGCTTAAGCAGACATTGCCAAAAAATAGCAAGTTGTGCCATGCCTTGAGGGGGGGTGAACATTTAAAATAGTGGAATCATCGTTTATTTTTTTGGGGTCTGTAAGTTTCCCAGCTGCGTGTGGACGGGCTGCTTTGGGGAAAAATTGTGAGTGTCCCCCGTCCCATTTCTTAATTCTTCCAAAGTTTTCTTGGATGAAATCTGTTGGGGTGGGTTTTTGGTGCCGAGGGGGCTCTGGGGTCATCACTTTCCACAGGGGACATCTTTAACCAGGGCAAAATACCCTGTTTTTCGGAGGAAACCATTAGAGTTGAACAACGTGCTGTAAGCATACCAACACTTGCCTCTCCTATATTGCCCGCCTGCCATTTCCCCGGGCTTGCTTCCTCCCGGTTCGTCCATCTGCAGATAGACAATAGGAGTGGAATATGACATGCTGGGTGGGTATGGTGGGGTGGAAGGTGTGAACTTGACCCTGGTGGGCCCGGGGGAGTTGGGGGGGGGCTGGGGGGGAAGGGAAAAAAATTTCCCCCGGGGAAAAGGTGGGGGAGGGCCAAAGGGTTGTTGATGGGGTTTTCCGGGGAGACAATAACATGGATTGCACACTATATATTGTTCACCTGTCTTACAAACACATAACTTATTTGTTTCCCCTGTACACTATGAACAATTGGGTAGGGCCTGCTGAACAAATGTGTTCCTCCCCTCTGTTCACACCCAAAACCTTTTCCCCCACCCCCGTGACGTGGGGGGGAGCAGACTGGTCACTCCCCCCGTTAAAATTTTTTTTTCATTTTTTTTCCATAACATTGCCTCTAAATGCCATGCATCGACACAATCTTATAAGGCTTTTCGAGGTCGTATGCCGATAATCTTGGCCGGTACTCATACCAGTGTAGCCGTTTAATCCCCCCCCTCCACTGGCCCTCTTTCCCCAACCTCCTCACCCAAAATTCACAAAAGCACAAAATTCCCCAAATTTACCCTTTAAACAGTGCACTAAATTCTTCTCGCTTCAGAATCCTCCCAGAGTATTCACAATAAGTCCCGTTGAGTCTTTCCTATAAAAATATAATTTATATTATATAATTTTATATTTATTATAAATTTTAAATTTTTTATATAATTTAAATTATTATATATATATATAATAATATATAAAATATTTTTTATATATATATTTAATTTATATTTATATTATTTATATAAAATATAATATATATTATATATATTATATAATATTATTATATATATTTTATATATAATAAAAATATTTTTTGTCGGCCGAATAGGCAGAATTTGCGATCTTGGCTTAAAAAGCAACGCTCATCTTCCATATAGGGCAAATGAAAATTTGTGTATGCTTTTAATTTTTCCCCAAATTATTCTGAACCTAACAAAAAAAAATATTTCACGGTTTTTTGTTTGTATTAAATTTTGTTGTACAAAAATATTTTTTAGTTGGTTTTTGGTAAAAAAAATTTTTTTTGTTATAATAAGGTTAGGTAAGTTTTTAAGTACTTTTGGTGCAAAAATTTTTTAATTTTTACATTAACATTAATGAAAAAAATTATTTTAAATTTAAAAGGGAAAAAATTTTAGAAAGGGCCCTTTAAATTTTTTAATGAGTTCTTGTTTTTGACCGTTTTACTTTGGGAGGGACATATATATTATATATATTATATTTTTTAATATATATATTTAATATATAAAAATTATATAATATATTATTTTATATTATATTTTTTTTATAAATAAATTAATATATATATATTTTATATAAATAAAATTATATTTATATATAAATAAATTATATATATTATATATATATATTTATAAAAATTATATATATATATTATTTTTTAAATATATATAAATTAATTTTAATATAAATAAATATATATATAATAAAATTTATATATATATTTTATATATATTTTTTTATATTATATTATATATATTATATTATATATATATATTATTTTTATATTTTTATATATTTGGGGAAAGTACCACCCTTATGTTTGAATGGGGACCTTCATCTCAGAGAAGACATAACGTACCTAGGGAAAACTCAAGTTCCCCCCGGGAGCTTTTTTGAATATTTTCTTCCCCTTTCCACCCGAAATTTTTTATATTCATGTGAACATTTTTTAATAACAGAATAATTTACAGAAGAAAAAAACGAAACAGGGTACAATTATTAAAGATCATAAATTTTCCCGCACTCCCCAGAGGCCAAAAAGGAGCCAAGTATGCGAGCATTTCCCCTTTGGTGGCCATGCTGTGGCGCTTTGGAAAAATGAAAGGGGTGCCCCTGGGTCCCCGGTGATGTGAGACTGGAACCCATTCTTTAAAGGAAACCTTTACATTTTTTTCCCCAGATCCCCGGTCTTGATCCACAGGAACAAAAATTGATACGTTGGCTTATGTCCTGAAATTGTTGATCTTGTACTCCTCCCTGTGGTCACGCCCCCTTCGCCCACACTGTGAGGGATATAGGTGTCACCCATGTGGAACCAGGTATGTCCCATGCTAAAAGCTTGCCATTCTTCCAAGGAAGGGTGACCCCTTTGGGGGGCAGTTGGGGGTTGGGGGGTATTGTTGGCTGCTAGTGATGGGGCTCCCCTCTCCCCGGGGCACCAGCTGTAGCAGGATTTCTTTAATGATGTCTTTACTCTTTGGGTCTTGCAGCCACCCTTGGTTTTTGGAACAGTTAGACCATTTTTGACCGTATTGGTCTGCTTGCATTTCCCGAAAATCCCTTTTATTCTGTGTGAATTGGGGCAGCAAAGCACAGAGCCCTGCCGTCGGGGGGGTTTGGGGTCGGTCGTTTCCCTTTGCTGATATGGGAATTTTTGGGAGGAAGTCCCCGGGTGAGGTGCACTCACAGCCTGGAGCGGGCATTTCCCCCCTATTGATGTTGCACCCCTGAGCATTTTGGCAAGCTCTTTTCAGCAGGGGCCCAACCCCAGCTTGATCTGGCCGGCGCATTAGGATTTGGTGTGGAGCAGCAAAGTCCCCATTCAGGTAAACATGGCATAGCTAGGGCTTGTATTCCTGCGAGTCCGAGGGTATCAGAAGAATTTGTCTTATAACTCGTTTGTTAGGGAAAGGGATAGGAAAGCTGTAGGAATCTGGGGGTCTGCGTAACCCTCCCCTCCAAGCTGCCCGGGAAAAGGAGGTTGAAAACCACTCTCCATCTTAAAGGAAAAGATTCAATAACCCCTAGCATGGTCTTAAGGAGAGAGTCATATTCATTGATTTTTGGGGCGCTGGGGGGCTGGGGAATTTCTCAGAAAGTGGGTAAGTTTTGGGTTGATAAGCACCTGGTGTGGGAAAAGGGCATCGTGTGTGTCAATGTCTTTCATCCGTTTCCCTCGCCCGGAGGGGTCTGGACTTTTTTTTTTAAGATCAATCGAGGGCATTTGGCCCCAAGAGGAGCACCAAGGAGATGTATTGGCTGGATCAATGGGTCGTGCTCCCGGTAAAACAGCGTAATATTTGGTCACTTATTGGTTTGAAACTATTTACATTTGGGGGGGGTTTGAAGAAAGGCCCCGCTTTCTCCCCTGTCTTTAATTTTTTCTGATTCCCCTAGGGGAAAATTCTGTTGTGTCAGCTAGGGTCCATCATCCAGTAACCAGATACTGAGCTCACTGGGGGAGTGTTCTGTGACTTCCCTTTGACCAAACAGAATAGAAGGGGGCGGGGGTCCCCCCCGTTGCAACCCCTCCAGGAGTCAATTTCTGGTCCCCCAAAAAATATTTGGAAAATCCCCTATAACACGTTCATGGGAAAGGGAATAAAGGGAAGGGAGTTTTTTATAAAAAGCTTGGAGGCAGCATCCCCTTTTGACTAGTTTAAAGCATTGGCAAAGTCCAATTTGACCAAGGCTTTTTCATCGGCATTTTTTTGTATTATGTGTGTGTGGGCAGTGCTTCCGCCCTGTTAACGCCGAAACCGAGCTGAGTTTGGTTTTCGATTGCCAGCAGCCTCTTGACTCACCCTTTTCCGCGCCTTGGGACTACGCCGAAGGGTGTTGCCCCTGCAATGGGCCTGATTCCGCCTCCTTTTTCCCGAGGGACACAATGGGCACAAAGAAAAGGGATCTGATGGTCTTGGGGCACTGCAGCCAGGACAGGTTTGGGAAAATTTGTGAGTTCAGACAGCAGCCTCTCTAAACATCACCAAGGCTGGATTTAGTATTTTTTTTAAGTGTTGAGGCCTTAAAACCGGTGAAACATCCCTTTTTAAAACCCCGTGGAAATACGTAGAGCTTTTATACAAAGCATCCCGTAAAGGTTTGATGTTTTTCGCCTGCTGCAAGTCAGGGGGGTCAAAGTTTTTTACTAGGGGCCCTGGGTGGGTGTTTTTCCTTTAAGCTTGCGCCCTGCTGAGTCCTTGAGAGCGATGGTATCCTCACGGGTTATAACCTCAGAGCTAATAGTATTACCCTTTTCTATTGTTTTGCAAATTTGGGCTCGATTTTTGGGGCGTGGGGTTTTTGGGTTGACATTTGCCCGGCGGGGTTTTGTCGCCTTAGGGGAGGACGGACGGGTTGTCATCCCTTGGGAATGCTTTTTGCCTTTAACATGTGTTCTAGTGACTTGTCCCTCCTCGGGGGGACAGCCAAACAGGCATTGCCAAAAACAGAAGTTTTGCCAGGATCTTTGTTTTAAAGGGGCATCGTTGACTTTTTCAAAGGTCAATGAATTTTTCAGCGCTTGAGGGGGAGCTGCTTTGGGATTGGGTCAGAGTCCTGGGGGATGTTAATTTGATTGCAGATTTGAGGTCCCCTGTAGAGGGAAGTCAGGTAGCGTCAGCACTGTCTGTGGGGGGGGTGTTTGGTTTTTCTCATTTGGGGCTTTCCTGGACCTAGAATCCCTTGTGTGCAGGATGTTGCCATTGAGGGATTGAGTGCACATTCCCCGTAGCAAACCCGGCAGTGCTTGGAATACAGCTTTGGTTTGTCGTGAAGATTCCCGTGAACCCGCGCTACTTTGCTTGCGATATCGTGGGGGGGGAGGGCGCCAGCTGGGGGTGACGGTGTGGACGCAGGATGCATGGGGATGAGGGTGGGGGGAGTAGCGAGCGTAGGAACTTGAAATTTGGGGGGACACTAAAACGGCAACACCCCTTTTAGGAAGTCGTGGTCCAGGCTTAGATGAGGAAGGGGTCAGGATGAGGGGGGGAGGGGAGGGGGGAGTGGCCCTGGTTGTTGCTCAAGAAGACATCACTAACTTTTTTCTAATTGTTATTCATTATTTGTTCCATTTAGAGAAAAAACCCCGCCATTGGCACACTAATCACCTGCCCCCTATTAACCGCGTGTTCTTTGTTCACCATCCAATGCCGTGTCGTGGGGGGCCACTTCCCCCCCAAAACCCGACCGGCGGTCACGATGTAAAAAAAACTTCCTCCACACCTCCCTGGCCCGGATCCCCTCACCACCCCCTACTCCCAAATCCCCAAAATGCACACGCACTTTCGTATGTACGGAGGGGGGGGTGTTGGGTTTTT
>NW_026496565.1:0-41982 GCF_026875155.1 Cherax quadricarinatus | reverse complement strand
TGTTGTTTTTTTTAAGGTGTAGAATTTGGGCTTTTTTAAAGAATTATTAGTTTAAATTTGAATTAAATCATGTTTGGTGTATATGATAAATTTTTTAATTTCTTCAAGTGTTTAGAGTGTTTTAAAGTGTTATTGTGGCTGAGAACTGTGTGTGTACTTACCTATTTGTGGTTGTAGGGGTCGATTCACAGCTCCTGGCCCCTCGTCTTCGCTGGACTTTACTAGGTCCACTCTCTTCCTGCTCCATGACCTTTACCATACCTTTTCTTAAAGCTTTGTATGGATCCTGCCCAATACATCACTCTCCAGATTGCTCCACTCCCTGACAACTCTGTGACTGAAAAAATTACTTCCTAGCGCTATGTGTGTGATTGCCCTGGGTGCTCCATACACACTACCTGGGTGCTCCCACACACAACTACCTGGGTGCTCCCTACACAACTACCCTGGGTGCTTCCCACACACAACTACCCTGGGTGCTCCCACACACAGCTACCCTGGGTGCTCCCACACACAACTACCCTGGTGCTCCCATGCACAACTACCCTGGGTGCTCCCACACACAACTACCCTGGGTGCTCCACACACAACTACCCTGGGTGCTCCCACACACAACTACCCTGGGTGCTCCCATACACAACTACCCTGGGTGCTCCCATACACAACTACCCTGGTGCTCCCATACACAACTACCCTGGTGCTCCCATACACAACTACCCTGGGTACTCCCACACAACTACCCTGGGTGCTCCACACACAACTACCCTGGGTGCTCCCATGCACAACAATCCTGGGTGCTCCCATACACAACTATCCCTGGGTGCTCCCACACACAGCTACCCTGGGTGCTCCCACACACACAATACCCTGGGTGCTCCCACACACAATACCCTGGGTGCTCCCATACACAACTATTCTGGGTGCTCCCATACACAACTACCCTGGGTGCTCCCATGCACAACTATCTGGGTGCCCCCATACACATCTATCCTGGGTGCTCCCACACACAGCTACCCCCTGGGGCTCCCATACACAACTACCCGGGGTGCTCCCACACACAACTACCCTGGGTGCTCCCATACACAACTACCCTGGGTGCCCCCATACACAACTACCTGGGTGCTCCCACACACAGCTACCCGGGGTGCTCCCACACACAACTACCTGGTGCTACCAACACAACTACCCTGGGTGCTCCCAAACACACAGCTACCCTGGGTGCTCCACACACACATCTACCCTGGGTGCTCCACACAACTTACCCATGGGTGCTCCCACACAAAAGCAAACCCTGGGTGCTCCCACACACAACTACCCTGGGTGCTCCCAACCAACTACCCGGGGTGCCCCCAAACACACACAATACCCTGGGTGCTACCACACACACAACTACCCTGGGTGCTCCCACACACAAAACTAACCTGGGTGCTCCCACACAACAACTACCCTGGGTGCTACCACACACAACTACCCTGGGTGCTACCACAAAACAACTCCCCTGGGTGCTCCACACACACAACCCCCTGGGTCACCACACACAACTACCCTGGGTGTCCCACACACAATACCTGGGTGTCCCACACACACAACTCCCCTGGGTGCTCCCACAACACAACTCCCCTGGGTGCTCCACACCACAACTCCCCTGGGTGCTCCCAAAAACACAGTTTACCCTGGGTGTTCCCACACACAAACTACCTGGGTGCTCCACACAAATACCTGGGTGCTCCACACACAACTACCCTGGGTGCTCCCACACACACAACTACCCTGGGTGCTCCCACACACACTCCCCGGGGTGCTCCCAACACAACTACCCGGGGTTTCTCCCCACAAAATCCCCCGGGGTTTCTCCCACACAAAAACTACCCGGGGTTCCCCCCCACATAACTCCCCGGGGTGCTCCCCACACAATACCCGGGGTTCCCCAAAAAATACCCCGGGTTAAAAAAATTTAATGGGTTTTAAAAAAAATTTTTGTTTTAAAAATTTTTTTGGGGGGCCCCAAAAAACTTTGGGGCCCCCAAAAAAAATTTGGTTTAAACCAAATGGGGACCCACAAAATTTCCCTTTTAAAACCCCCTTTCCCCTGGGTTCCCCAAACAAATTCCCCAGGGGTGTTCCAACAAAAAAAACCCGGGGTGTTCCCCCCCTTTCCTGGGTTACCCCTTATGGGTTACCTTTCCCTGGGTTCCCAACAAACCTTGGGGTGTTCCCCCCCTTACGGGGTGTTCCACACTTTCCCCTTCGGTGTTACCCTTCCCCTGGGTTAAAAATCCCCTGGGTTACCACGGTTTACCTGGGTTTAACCCCTTCCCGGGGTTTACCCAAATCCCGGGGTTCCCCCTTCCCCTGGGTTACCTTCCCGGGGTTTTCCCCCCCAAACCCCTTTCCCCGGGGTCCCCCCCCTTTCCCTGGGTTACCCCCCTTGGGGTGTTAAAAAACAATCCCCTTAGTCCCCCCCCCTCCCGGGGTTTTTCCCCCCTTCCCCTGGGTTACCAAAAATTTTCCCTGCGGTTTTTACACCTTCCCCTTCCCGGGGTTTTTAAAAACCAATCCCCGGGGTTTCCCCCCCCTTCCCCGGGGTTTTTACCAAAATTTTCCCTTTGGGTGTTACCAACAACCTGGGACCTTCCCCTGGGTTATTTAATTGTTTATTTTATTTGTTTATTAAAAATTTTTACCAGTTGGGGTTTTAAAACACGTTACCTTTGGGGTTAAATTTTTTCCGAAAAACCCACTTTTTTCCTTAACTGTTCCCCCCCCCCCCCTTACTGTTTTTACCTTCATGTTCCCTTACTGTGTTCCCTTTTAACTTTTTTACCTTACTGGTTCCCTTTTAACTGTGTTACTTAGGGTTTTTTCCTTACTGTGTTACCTTAAACGGTTTACCTTTACTGTGTTACCTTTTTTAACTGTTTTACCTTACTGTTTTTACCTTCCCTTTTTACTTACTGTGTTCCTTAATTTTTTCCTTACTGTGTTACCTTCCCCTTGTTACCTTATTGTTCCTTTAAAGGGTTACCTTACTGTTTTTACCTTAATGTTACCTTACTGTTTACCTTCCCGGTTACCTTACTGTGTTACCCTTAACTGTTACCTTACTGTTTTCCTTTTCCTGTTTCCTTACTGTGTTATTTTAACTTTTTCCCTTACGTTTTAAAACTTACATTTGTTCCCTTTTAATTTTACCAACCCACACCACACGACCCACACCACACACCCACAACCACACACCACACCCCCACACCACACCACAAACCACACAAACCCAAACACCACACAACCTTACCCTGTTATCAGAACGGATTACGGACCTTACAGGGGCCCTTAGTGAATTAAGGTTACCTTCTGGGCCCAAACATTTTCCTTAGGTTTCCCTTCAGGGTTTAAGTGTTCCTTTTTAACGCCCCCTTTTTTCCCAATGTTACCAGGACCTTGACTGTTTATTTTGTGAATTCATGCCCAAGGTGTTCCAATTTTCCCTTTGGATTACATGAATTATGGGCCCTTAAATTCGGGCCCAAAGACCAGGAAACTGCCATGGGATTTTAAACTTTTTTAACGGGTTTTTACAACGGGTTCCTAATCAACCCCAAAAAAGCAAAAAAAACAAACCCACAACAACACCACCAAACACAACCCACAAAAAAAAAAACACACACACACAACCAACCCAAAAAATTTTGTGCAAAGCAAGGGGCCGGCAGGAAAAAACGGGGAAAGGGCAATACATCAATTTTTGGAATCCCCTTTTTCAGGTGGACAAAGGATCGGGTTGAGTCCCCGAGGCCCCGGGGTTGTGCCAACAAACCCTTCTCTGGGAAAGGGCGGGGGGGGGGAAAAGTGAACATGAAAGGGGAAAAACCCCAATTTGCCCAGGAGTAATGGGTATAAACAAAAGGGAGGAAGGGGGTTAAGGGGAAAAACCCCGGGGACATTGGAAGTGGGAAGAATGGGGGGATATAATTTAAAATTTTAAAATTAAAATAAAGGGGGGAAACGGAAAAAGGGGACAGACAGAAGCCGGGGGGAGGGCAAAAACCCAAAGGAAAAAGGGGGAAAACCCCGGAATGGAAGGAACCCCCAAATAATTTTAAGGGGGTTAAAAAAATTTTTTCCAGCACTCACAAAAATTGTAAAAGGGGGGAATTTTTAAGTGTTTTGGTATTTTGGAGGCAGACCCTTTTCAATTTTAAGGGAATTTAAAAAAGGGGTAAAAGGGGGAAAAGGGAAAGGGACAAAATACCCCGGAGTAAGGGGTTTCCCGGGGGGTTGGGAAATCGACCCGGGAACCACATTGGGAAGTAAAAATAGGGGGGTTTATATTCTATTTGGGGGGCAATACAGGGTTTAAAGGGGGGCAAAATAATTTGGAATTAATCGTAAAAAAATTTAATTAAAATTCCGGGTATTTGTTGTCGGGAGTGGAAAGTTTGGGGGGAGTTTTGGAGGAAGAATAAATTTTTAAGGTGGGGGTTGAAAAGTTTAAAGGGGAAGAGAGGGAGGGAAGGGGAAAGGGGGGTTTGGGGGTGGGGAAGAGGAAAAGGGGAGTTAAAAGGGAGGGGAAAGAGGAAAAATTTAAAATTCAAATTTATTAAAAAATTCGAAAATTTAAAAGGGGTTTGGGGAAAATTTTTTTGGGTAGAGAAAGGGGAGTTTAAAAGGGGAAAAAGAGAGGAGAGAGGACAGGGGGAAAAGTAAAGGGTTTTTTGTGAAGGAAAAAGGGGGTTTGTGACCAATTTGTGGGGTTAGTGGGGGAAAGTTGGGGGGAGGGGGGAAGGTGGAGGGGGGGGGCAAAATTTTTGGGACCCAATTTGGGGGGTGGGAAGAAAAGGGGAAAAAGGTTTTAAATGAAAGGGGAAAGGGGGGAGCACGGTTTTTGGGGTTTTGGGGAAAGCAAAATTTTGGGGGTTGTGGGGGCCCCCAATTTTTGTGGGGGTGGGGGGGGAGCCCATTTGTGGGGTGTTGGGAGCACGTTGGTTTTTGTGGGGCTCAGTGTGGGGTGGGGGAAGCACTGTTGGGGGTGGGGGAAAAGCACTTTTGTGGGGGGGGGGGAGCACAGTGTGGGGGGGGGGAAAGCACGGGTTGGGGGTTTGGGGGACCGTTTTTGGGGTGGGGGAGAAACTTTTGGGGGTGTGGGAGACAGTGTGGGGGTGGGGGGGAAGCACGGGTGTGGGGGTTTGGTGGGGAGCACTTTTGTGGGGGTGTGGGGGGCCATTTGTGTGGGGGTGTGGGGAATGGGGTGGGGGTTGGGGGAAGCACTGGGAAGGGGGGAGGGGGGGTGGGGCACGGGGTGGGGTGTGGGGACTGTGGGGGTGGGGAGCACTGTGTGGGGGGTGTGGGGCACATTTTTGGGGGTGTGGGAGCACGGGTGTGGGGTGTGGGGGGGCACTGTGGGGGGTTGGGACCCACGTTGGGGGGGTTTGGGGGGACCCACGTGGGGGGGGTTTTGTGGGAGCACAGGTGGGGGTGTGGGAGCACGGTGGGGGGGTGGGGGGAGCATGTGGGGGGGTTTGGGGGAAAGCACGTGTGGGGGTGGGGAGCACGTGTGGGGGGTGGGACCCAGTGGGGGTGTGGGAGCCGTGTTTGTGGGGGGGGGGTTGGGGCACGTGGGGGTGTGGGGAGCCTGTTGGGGGTTTTGGGGGAAGGCACTGTGGGGGGGGTGTGGGAGCATTTGTGGGGGGGTTTTGTGGGGAGCACTGTGTGGGGGTTTGTGGGACACGTGGGGGGGTTGTGGGGGGCACTGGTGGGGGTGTGGGAGACTGGGGGGGGGGTTTGTGGGAGCACTTTTTTGTGGGGGTTGTGGAGCCCGTGTGGGGGTGGGGGAAGCACTGTTTTGGGGGTGTGGGAGCACTTTTTGGGGGGGTGGGGCCACTGTGTGGGGTGTTTTTTGGGGAAGCACTGTGGGGGTGTGGGAAAAAAACTTTTGGGGGGGTGTGGGGCACTGTGTGGGGGGGGTGGGGCCATGGGGGGGGGGACCCTTGTGGGGGTGGGAGCACTGTGTGGGGGGGTGGGGAGCACTTTTGGGGGGGTTTTGGGAGCACGGGTGGGGGTGGGAAAACCCACGTGGGGGTTTTTAAAGCACTTTTTTTGGGGGGGTGTGGGAAAACTGTTTGTGGGGGGTGGGGAGCATGTGTGGGGGGTTTTTTGGGGAGAACTGGTGGGGGTTTTGGGCATGTGGGGGGGTTTGTGGGGCACTTTTTGGGTTTTGGGAGCACGGGGTGGGGGGTGTGGGAGCCTTTTTGTGGGGGTGGGGGGAGAATGTTGGGGGGGTTTTTTTGGAAACCCATTTGTGGGGGGGTTTGGGGGGAAGCACTGTGGGGGTGTGGGGCACTGTGGGGGGGTTTGTTGGGGGGGAACTGTGTGGGGGGGGGGTTTGGGGGGTGGGGGCACTGTGTGGGGGGTGTGGGGCACGGTGGGGGTTTTTGTGGGAGACTGTGGGGGGGTGTGGGTGAATGTGGGGGTGGGGGAAACACTTTTTGGGGGGTAGTGTGGGAGCATTTGGGGGGGGGTTTGTGGGAGCACTGTGGGGGGGTGGGGGAAACCCGTGTGGGGGTTGTTGGGAAACACTGTGTGGGGGTTTTGTGGGGCACTGGGGGGGGTTGGGGGAGCACTTTTGGGGGAATGGGGTTTTGGGGGGTGGGGAGACTGGGGGGGGTTGTGGGGAGCCTTTTGGGGGGGTTGTGGAAGCACTGTGTGGGGTGGGAAGTCTGTTGGGGGTGGGGGGCACTGTGTGGGGGTGGGGGGGCCCACTGTTTTGGGGTTTGTGGGGGGCACTGTGTGGGGGTGTGGGGGGAACTTGTGTGGGGGTTTTGGGAGCACTGTGTGGGGGAGGGGGAAAGACTGTGTGGGGGTTGGGAAAGCACTGTGTGGGTGTGTGGGAGAAACTGTGTGGGGGGGGGAAAGACTGTGTGGGGTGGGGGAGCATGTGGGGGGGGTTTGTGGGAGCCTGGTGGGGGTTTTGGGGGAAGCACTGTGGGGGGTTTTGTGGGAGCACTGTGGGGGGGTTTGTGGGAGCACTTGGGGGGTTGGGGGAGCACTGTGTGGGGTGTGGGGCACGGTGTGGGGGTGTGGGCATTTGTGGGGGGTGTTGGGGCATTTTGGGGGGGTTGGGGGAAGCACTGTGTGGGGGGGGGAGCACTTGTGGGGTTTTGGGAGCACTTTTGTGGGTGGGGGGAAGCACTGTTTGGGGTGTGGGGGCACTGTGGGGTTTTTGGGGGGAAGCACTGTGTGGGGTGGGGGAAACATTGTGGGGGTGGGGGCACGGGTTGTGGGATTTTGGGAGCACTGTGGGGGGGTGTGGGGACCACTGTGGGGGGTTTTGGGGGAGCACTGTGTGGGGTGTGGGAGAAAGTGGGGGGTTTTGTGGGAGCACTGTGGGGGGGTTTGGGGGAACCCTTGTGGGGGGGTGTGGGAGATTGTGGGGGGGTTGGGGAGCACTGTGTGGGGGTGGGGGAAACTGTGTGGGGTTTTGGGAGAACTGTGTGGGGGTGGGGAGCACTGTGTGGGGGTTTGGGAAACACTTGGGGGTGGGGTGGGGGAAACACTGTGTGGGGTTTGGGGGAAACCCTGTGGGGGGTTGTGGGGACCCACTTTTGGGGGGTTGGGGGGAAGCACTGTTTGGGTGGGGAAAAACTGTGTGGGGTGGGGGGGAGCACTGTTTTGGGGTTTTGGAAACACTGTGGGGGGGTGGGGGAGCACTGTTTTGGGGTTTTGGGGGGGAAACACTGTGGGGGGTGTGGGGGCAATTGTGGGGTGGGAGCATGTGGGGGTTTTGGGGCACTTTTTTGGGGGTGTGGGAGCACTGTGGGGGGTGGGGGGCCCACTGGGGGGGGGGGTTTGTGGGACCCACTGTGTGGGGGTGGGGGAAGCACTGTGTCCGGGTTGTGGGAGCACTGGGGTGGGGGTTTGTGGGAGCACTTTGGCTGGTGGGTAGCCCCCTTTGGGGTGGGGAAAAGCAATGTGGGGGGGTGGGGCAGGGGGTTGTAGAATGGTGGGGGGGGGGTTTTGGGGAGCACTTGTTTTGGGATTTGGGGGGCACGTGTGCGGTGGGGGAGCACTGTTTTGTGGGTGTGGAAAGCACTGTGTGGAGGTGGGGGGAGCACTGTTGGGGGTTTTTTTAAGCACCCCCTTTTGGGTGTGGGGACTGGTTAAGGGGGTTGTGGGGCACTGGGTGGCGGTGTGCGTGCACTGTGTGGGGTGTGGGAGCAATTTGGGGTTTGTGTGTGAGCACTTTTTGTGGGGGTGTGGGACACTGTGTGGTGAGTGGGACATTGGGGGGGGTGTGGGAGACTATGTGGGGTTTGTGGGGGCACTGTGTGGGGTTTGTAAAAAGAACTGTGTGGGGTGTGGGGACCCTTGGGGGGTGTGGGAGCACTGTGGGGGGGTGTTGGAGCACTGTGTGGGGGGGTTGTTGGAGAAATGTGTGGGTGTTTTTTTTGGGGAGCATTTTTGTGGGGTGGGGAGCATGTGGGGGGTGGGGAGCACTGTGTGGTTGTTGGGAGCAGTGGGGGGGTTTTATGGGAGAAACGGGGGGGGTGGGGGGAGCAATGTGTGGGAAAACTGTGGGGGGGTTTGGGGAAGCACTGTGTGGGGTTTTTAGGAGCATTTGTGGGGGGGTGGGGGGAGCCTGTGTGGGGTGGGGGAGCACTGTTTGGGAGAACTGTTTTTTGGGTTTGTTGGAGCACTTTTGTGGGGTGTGGGGGGCACTTTTGTGGGGTTTTGGGAGCACTGGGTGGCGGTTTGTTGGGGGCACTGTGGGGTTTGTGTGGGAGCATGTGTGGGTTGGGGGAAAGAAAGGGGTGTGGGTGGGGGAAAGCACTGTGTTGGAGGTTGGAGCACTGTGTGGGGTGTGGGGCACTGTGGGGGGTTTTTGTGGGGCACTGTGTGGGGTGTGGGAGCACTGTTTGGGGGTGTTGGAGCACTGTGGGGGTTGTGTGGGAGCACTGTGTGGGGGGGGTGGGGGGCACTGTGTGGGGGTGTTGGAGCATGTGTGGGTGTGGGGGGCCCACGTGTCGGGGGTGGGACACTGGGGGGGGTTTGTTTTGGAAGAGCATTGTGGGGGTTTTGGGGGCCCACTTTGTGTGTGTGTGGGAAAGCACTTTTGGGGGGTGGGGGGGGGGGCACTGTGGGGGTGAGGGGGGGGGGAGCACTGGGGGAGTCAGGAGATGGAGAAATTGTGGGGGTGGGGGAGGGGCACTGGGGGGGAGTGAGGGGGGGGAATAGGGGGGGAGTGGGGGGGGGGTTTAGCACTTTTGGGGAGGGGGAAGGGAGCACTGGGGGGAGTGAGGGGGGGGGGAAG
Source organism: Cherax quadricarinatus (assembly GCF_026875155.1). Classification (NCBI taxonomy): domain Eukaryota; kingdom Metazoa; phylum Arthropoda; class Malacostraca; order Decapoda; family Parastacidae; genus Cherax; species Cherax quadricarinatus. The sequence goes on along the minus strand of NW_026496565.1, from coordinate 32,678 downwards.
CATGGGGGGGTTTTGGGTTTGGGAGGGAGCACTGTGGGGGTGAGGGGAGGGACCCACTGTGGGGGAGGGGGGGGGAGCACTGTGGGGGTTGGGGGGGGGGGAGCCCTGTGGGGAAAAGTGAGGGGGGGGAGCACTGTCGTGAGGGGAGGGAGATTTGTGGGGGTTGGGGGGGGAGGGAGCACTGGGGGGAAATTTGAGGGGAGGGAGCACTTGGGGAGTGAAGGGGAGGGAGAAATGTGGAGAGGGAGGGGGGAGCACTGTGGGGGTGAGGGGGGGAAAGCCCCCCTGGGGGGTTTGGGGGGAGGGGAACTGTGGGGGTAAAGGGAAAGGGGAGCACTTTGGGGGATAAAAGGGACGGAAGAAATTTTAAAAGGGGGGGGGGGGTTTTCTGAGTGCGGGGGGGGGGCGGAGGAGGGGGGAATAATGTTAGGTGGGGGTTCACAACAAGCTGTTTTTAACTTTTTGAAAGCCCGCTTTTTACAGGTCAAATTTCATTTTTTTTTAAACCTGGCCCTGGAGTGAGGAAAGTCACTAAACCAATCCAGGGTGAGTGAGGTATGCCCTTTTCCCATCCGGGTGGTGAGGAAATGTCACTCACCACCCAGGGTGGTGGGTATGTCACACTCCCCCCCAAAGGGTGAGTGGGGGTTTATTTTCATTTCCCATCCAGGGTGAGTGGGGTATGTCACTCACCACCCCAGGGGAGTGGGGTTTGTAAATCCCAAACCATTGTAGTGGGTATGCCCACACTCACCCCAGGGGGGGGAGGTATGTCACACTCCCCATCCAAGGTAAAGGGGGTAGGTTTTGTCCCCCTCACCACCCAAGGGGTGGGAGGTATGTCACACTCCCAATCCAGGTGGGTGAGGTATGTCACATCACCTTCCAGGGTGAGTGGGGTTTATGTCACACTCCCCTTTCCGGGGGTGATGGGTATGTCACACTCACCATCCCAAGGTGGTAAAGGTATGTCACCCCCTCAAAAATCAAAGGTGAGTGAGGTATGTCCCCTCTCACATCCAGGGTGAGGGGAGGTTGTCCTCCCCCATCCAGGGTGAGTGGGGTTTATGTCACACTCACCATCCGGGTGGGTGGGGTTTATTTTCACACTCACCATCCGGGTGAGTGGGGTATGTCACAACTCACCATCCGGGGTGATTTAAAGGTTTGTTACATAAACCAAAAAAGGGTGAGTGGGGTTTATGTCACACTCCCCATCCAGGGTGAGTGAGGTATGTCCCCTTCACCCCCCAAGGGTGGGTTTGAGGTTTTGTCCACTCACTTTCCGGGTTTGGGGGGAGTAGGGTACACCACCATCCAGGGTGGGGGAGGGTATGTAAAATTTTTTTCCCACCCACCCCAGGGTGGATGGGGGTTTATTTTCACATCACCATGCGGGGGTGGGGGAGGTTTTGTCACCTCACCATCCGGGTTTTGATTTGAGGGTATGTCCCCACTCCCCAAATCCGGGTGGGGTGAGGTATTTCACATTTCCCATGCAGGGTTGAGGAGGTATGTCCATAAACATCCAGGGTGAGTGAGGGAAAAGGTAAACATCACCACCCGGGTGGGGTGAGGTAGGCCCACACTCACCTTTGCAGGGTGAGTGAGGTATTGCCCACACTCCCATGAAAGGGTGAGTTGGGTAAAAAGGGGTTATCAAGCCCCCAAGAAAGATTCAAACCCATAGCTTGTAAAAAACCCAGTAAATTCTGTAGTTACAACAGTCAACACTTTAGTCAAAATGGCCCAGTACTTTTGTCCCCCTGTAAATTCCTATTTCCCAATCAGCCCAACACTGTAGTCCACTAGTCTTTCCTGTAGTACCCCAGTCAATATGTAGTCACACTAGTCAGTACTTTTTGGGGTTCCCCCCCTTTGTCAGTACTGTATTCCCCTTTCAGTAAACACTTTTGTCACATTAGTCAGTACTCTAGTACCCCTAGTCAGTTCTGATAGTCACACTAGTCAACACTATAGTCACACCAGAAAGTAGAGCGTTTCAGCCAGTCGGTTCTCCCTTTAAATTTTTTTTAAACCCAGACACCCACACGGGACACACACACGGGACCCACACACGGGGAAAACCCCACACACAGCACACACCCCACAGACACACAGAAAACAGACACGGGACACACAGAACAGCCACGGGAACAAAAAAAACCCAACCACACACAAGCCCAAAACACCCCACGGGAACACACCCCAACCCCAGACACAGAGACACAACACACACCCCGGCACACCACAAACACCACACCCCACACACAAAACACAAAACACCACACCCCACACAAAACACACACAAAACACACACACACCCCAGACACAGACCAGACACAGACACACACCACAACACACACCACACACCCCCAACACACACACACCCAAAACCCCAACACACACACCCCCACACACACACACAAAACACCCCAAACAAGGTGGTGTGATAACAGTGGGGGTTTGACAGAGGGCAAAACCCAACACGACTGGAAAAGAAGCCAATCAGTAAAAGGTAAAAGGGGGAAAAGGAAAGGCCCAGGGGTGGGAGGCTTTGGAGTGGAAAAGGGGAGGAGGGGGAAGGGGGAAAGGGACAAGAGGGGAAAGGGGAAACAGGTAAGGAAGAAAAGAGGGAGGGAGAAAAAGAGAAGAAAAAGGAGAGAAAGAAAAAGGAAAAGGAAATAAAAAGGGAAGAAAAGAATGGAAGAGAGGAGAAAAAGAGGGGAGGAGGAACGGGGGAGGCAATTTTTTGTAGAAAAGGTATGGGGGGAGGCAGGGGAAAAATAGCAAGAGAAATAGAAAAAAGAGAGAGAGAGAGAGCAAAAAAAACCCCCACTTCACACGTTTAAAATTTTTCTAACAATCAGTTCTTGGGGCTCTAAAAAAAAAAACCCAAAACATTTATATTAAACCCAAAACCCCGTAAAAAAAAAGGAAATTTAGTATAAGAAAATTAAAGAAAAGTGTGGTTTTACAGTGTTGGGTGTACATGTGTGAGGGCCAGGCCTTACTGTGAGGGTCAGGGGCCTTTTTGTGAGGGCCCGCACCTTTTTTCCCGTGAGGGCCCCAAAAACCTTACTGTGAGGGCAAAGGGCCCCCACTGTGAGGGTCAGGACCTTCTGTGGGGTCAGGACCTTACTGTGGGGGTCAGGACCTTTCTGTGAGGGTCAGGGCCTTACTGTGGGGGGCCCCGCACCTTACTGGAGGGCCCGCACCCTTTCGTGAGGGCCAGCCCCGTTACTGTGGGGCCAGGGACCTTACTGTGAGGGTCGGACCTTACTGTGAGGGGCAGGACCTTACTGTGAGGGCCAGGACCCCTTTCTTTTAGGGCCGGACCTTACTGTGAGGGCAGGGCCTTTCTTGAGGGCCAGGCCTTAAATGTGGGGGGCCAAAGGGGGTTACTTTTGGGGCCAGGACCTTAAATGTGAGGCCAGGGGCCTTTTTGTGATGGCCAAAGGAAACCCTTTTGTGAGGGCCCCGGACCCTTTTGTGAGGGGGCCCGGAAATTACGTTTAGGGTAGGACCCCTTTCTGGAGGGCCAAAGGGCCCTTTCTGTGGGGGCCAGGGCCTTACTGTGATGGCCAGGACCTTTCTGTGAGGGCCAGAAAATTACTGTGAGGGCCAGGCCTTACGGGGATGGCCAGGACCTTACTGTGGGGCCGAACCTTACTGTGAGGGCCCGCACCTTACTGTGAGGGCCAGCACCTTACGGAGGGCCAGCACGTTACTGTGGGGCCAGCACCCTTCTGTGGGGTCAGGACCTTACTGTGGGAAAAGTAAAGGTTTACTGTGGGGCCCCGGGGCCCCACTGTGAGGGCCAAAACCTTTTCTGTGAGGGCCAGGACCTTACTGTGAGGGCCAGGACCTTATGTTTAGGGCCAGGGGCCTTACTGTGAGGGCCGGGCCTTTTCCCGTTTAGAGGCCCGGACCCTTTTGGATTTTTGGGCCGGGTTTCTTGTTTAGGGCCAGGGGCCTTTCGGGGAGGGCCCCCGGGCCTTTACTGTGAGGTTCAGGACCTTATGTGGGGGGCCAAAAAACCTTACTGTGTGGGCCCCGGGAACCCTTTCTGTGATGGCCCCGGAACCCTTTTTTGTTTTAGTGCCAGGACCTTACTGTGGGGCCGGACCTTACTGTGGGGCCAGGACCTTTCTGTAAGGGCCCGGACCTTACTGGGGGGCCAGGTTTTTTACTGTGAGGGCCCCGGGCCTTATGTGAGGCCCGAACCCTTTTGTGGGGCCAGGGGCCTTACTGTGAGGGTTAAAGACCTTTTCTGTGAGGGTCAGGCCCCTTTTTTTTGAGGGCCCGGACCTTACTGTGGGGGCCCGGGGCCTTACTGGGGGAGGGGCCCCCGGGGCCTTACTGTGAGGGTCCCGGACCTTACTGTTTAGGGTTCCCGGATTTCTGTGGGGCGGCCTTAAATGTGATGACCCAAGGGGCCTTAAATGTGAGGGGGCCAGGACCTTACTGGATGGCCAGGACCTTACTGTGAGGGCCCAAAAACCTTTTTCTGTGAGGGCCGGACCCTTTCTGTGAGGGGCCGGGGCCTTACTGTGATGGCCAGGGGGCCTTAATGTGAGGGCCAGGCCTTCTGTGAGGGCCAGGGGCGACCTTACTGTGAGGGCCAGGAAAAACCCTTTCTGTGGGGGGCCAGGACCTTACTTGAAAGGGCCGGACCTTTCTGTGAGGGGCAGAAAACTTAGTCGGACCAGCTCTCTCTGTTATTTCTCTCACTTCCTTGGGGTCAATGGGGTTTTTTTTTGGAAAAAATTAGGGAAAATTTAGGGGTTTAAGGTAAATGATTTTGGTTTATACAAAGGGATGTAAAAGAAGACAAATATGTTTGGTTTTACAGCATTTATTAAAGGGAATATTTTGCCGGAGTGACTTCTTAAATCCTGTAGACAGACGCTTTAAAATTTGCAGTACTTTTGGGCGGGAGTCGTTTGCAAGCCCTGAGTCGGTAGGAGCAAATAAAATGGGTTGTAGTAGTAGTTGTAGTAGTTTGTGGGGGGAAGTAGTAGTAGTGACAGCCCGCTTTGTGTTAGGTAAGACAAATATGCAACCCGTTAGGTATCTTTATTTCGAAAAGTTTCGCCTACACAGTTGGCTTTTTCCCGGAGTTCAGAAAAAATTTATACAAGCAGAAGAGATTGAAGACTATGTATCAGGGCCTCACCCCTTTAAGTTTTGAGGTGGTCAGTTCCCCCGTCTGGAAAGAGTGTTGTTCCATTGTCTGAAAAAATATTGTTTCAGGGCTGTTTCACATGTGGGCTTACCCAAAAAACCTGTCGGTATTTTATTCCATTTTAAAAGTTCCCGCGTAGTAGTAGTATTGGTAGTGCCCAAAAGTGGCAGAAAAGGGGGAATAGTAGGAGTGGCAGTAATAGTAATAAAAGTAGTTTTTGTAAGGCAGTATTTTTAGAAGTAGTAGTGGAGAGATGAGTAAAGATTTAATTAGGGAAAGAAGTTTCCAGAAAGGGTCAGTAAAGGGCCCGCCCCAGTGCTCATCTATAAGAGTAATCATTTTAGGTTCGTGTGTTTTTTTTCCACAAAAGGGAAAAAAGGGAGGGTTTTAAATTTTTTTTTTATTTCAGTCCCCAAAACCAAAACTTATTGGGCCCGTTTGGAAAAATGCGAGGGAAAACCAAGGGGTTTGCCGAAGTTTTTTACCCCAAAAAAACCCCTGGTTAAAAAATTCTCCAAAACGAAAGGGGTGGGAATATTGAATTTCACCCCCCAAAGAGTTAAACCCCCACACCCAACCCCTGGATTTTTTTTTGCAAAATTTTCCCTTTTTGAAAAATTTTTATACACACAACCCCTAATTACTAGTACACTTTCACCCAGCCTCTCCAGAGCAACTTGTGTTGCCCCCTATTACATCCCGAAACTCAAAGGGAAAAATAAGGGAATGTTAACAGGGGGTTAAAAATTTTTTTCTGAAAAGTTTTCTTCACAGTTTTGATTCTTCAGTCTATACAGAGGAGATTAAAGGGGGGGAACAACAGGGTTTTTTCATCTACTTGCCCATAATTTTTTTACCCCTTTTTGTTTGGGTCAAAAAAGGCTACCCGCCCGGCCACAACAAAAAGCAGGGTGTACATCATTCCCCTGGGGGTGGTTTTTTACCAGAAAAAACTGGGGGAGAGACCTCCTGTTGCCCCAAATTGGTTGATAGTACCCCAAGCGTGCCTTTAGGATCTTAACCCTGAATAACGTCTTCCTGTACACAAGGACTAGACTGCCCTTTGATGTCTTGGAAGGACGCCCCGTTGGGGCCCTAAAAAGAAATGGTTAAAACAGACCGATTTCCTGGGGAAGCTACGCTTTAAACTGAACCAACAAAACAGAAACCAAGAGAATTTAAGGGCTTTCGGTTTTGGCCAACCCCCTATTCCAGTCACCTTGCCCTGAAAGGGTTTATGGGAAATACTGGCCCCTGTGGTGTTCCAATCATTTCCCCTTTACTGCACAAAAGTCACCTACTCACTGATGTTAGGGGTTTTTCCATCTTTTCAGGGGGCTCTCTGGCTTCATATTAAACTCCCTTTTAAAAAACAGTGGGGTTTCTCAGACCTGTTAAAAAAGTGGGGGAGGCCGTAAACCCCCCTTCTTTAAATCCAAGGCCTTTATCAAATATATTTTACTGGGTCTTTGTACATTTACTGGTATTATATCTTGGGTTTATAAGTGGATTAAATTTTTACCTTTTGTTGGGTCATCACGGGGTAACTGGACATACGTCGGCTTACGTGCGGCCGCAGTAACTGCCCGGTTTTATCAGGCCCTGTTTCCCCCATGAGGCCTGGTTTCAGCCCGGCCCCGGGGGGACTTTGACCCCGAAAACCCTTTTCAGGTAAACTCCGGTAGTCCTAAGGTATAAATAAACCTCAATACAAAATCTTGCCAAAAAACAGCAAAACCCCAAACCCAATTTTTTTTTTAAAAAAAGACAAACTTGGGAAAATGAGTAAACCCTTTTTTACTTCTTTCTCCCGGCCTTTAAAGACAAATTTTTTTAAAACAAATTGAAAATAACCCAAAAAACTCAGGGGGCTTGCCCTGGGTTACAATAAAATGGCGCCCGGGTTTTTTTCTGCTTCATTTCTCTTTACTTATTTTAAATAAAGCTGCTATTTTCTTACCTTTTCTCTCCCCGCTACATTTCCGTATCTTCACACCACCCGCAACAAATTTTGGGGGGTAGCCCCCGAAAACATCAACACTGGGCCCGGAATATCTCTTTCCCCTTTGGGATCACAAAACTTGACCTCCCCAAAAACATATTTTCTGCTTTTCAACCCTGTTGATCAGAGAGAGAAGAAAAAAGTGGATGTAATTTCCTCTCTCACAAAAAACGCAACAAAAATTTGGGCCAAATTGGGACTTTTCGGTTCCCGATTGGGGCCCTTAACTGCCCCACACCGAAAAGTCGTCATGTTCTTCTGTGTGCGGGTTATTTGTTTATTCTTCCAGAAACGGTATTGTGCCATATTATTCTTTAAAAAAAAACCACCCCCAGCGTTAAAATCAACTAAAATTTTACTCTTTTCTTTTCTTTTCTCTTTTAAAATTTATGTTTTTTGATATTAAATTTTCACCCCTATTTTATTTATTACAATTTTACTTCTTTTAAAAACTACTTTTAAAATTTTTAATAAAAAATAGCCCCATAAATTTTTTATATTTTTTGTGGATTATCTTTTTTGGTTTTTCTACATAAGCCCTTTAACGGAGAATTTGGAATTTGATCCCCTGAAAAAAACAATTTAAACACCCTTGTAAACCCCCAACAACAATATAAAAAACAAATTGATAGTCCCCAAAACCCCAATATAAACACTTTGAAAAGTCCTCAAACCAACAATTAAAAAAACAATTGATTTGTCCTAACAACAAAATAAACACCCCTTTATAGTTCCCCCAACAACAATTTTTTTTAAAAACATTTAAAAGTCCTCAACAACAATATAAACACACCCTTTATAGTCCTTTAAAAAACAAAAATAAACTCCCCTTTATTTCCTCAACAACAATATAAAAAACTTTGATGTCCTCAACAACAATTTAAAAAACCCTTTATAGTCCCAACAACAATAAAAAACAAAACCCCTTTATAGTTTCCCCAAAAAACAATATAAACAAACCCTTTTTAGGGCCTTTAACAAAAAATATAAACACCCCTTTTATATTCCCTCAAACCCCAAAAAAAACACTTGATAGTCCCCAACAAAAAAATTAAAAAACCCTGATGTCCTCAACAACAATATAAACCCCTTGGGTTGTCCCCAACAACAATAAAAACCCTTGTTGTCCTCAACAACAATATAAACATTTCCCTTTATACTCTACAACTCAAATTATTGTAAAATATGTAAGTGTTGGTTTAAAAAAATAGTTTTTTCAGGGATACAAATTTTTAAACCCCTACACAGTAGCCAGAACTTTTGCTGGGATCCACACAGTAGCCAGAAACTCTGCTGGTATCCCCCAAAGTAGCCGAAAATCTGCGGTATCCACACAGTGCCCGAAAATCTGCTGGTATCCCACAAAGGGAGCCCGAAACTCTGCTGGTATCCCACAGTAGCCCGAACTCTGCTGGTATCCACCCCGTGCCAGAACCCCTGCTGGTTTCCCCTGTAGCCAGAACTTTTGTGGTTTCCCCCAGTTGCCGAAAATCTGCTGGTATCCACACAGTAGCCGAACTTGGGTGGTATCCACACAGTAGCCAGAACTCTGCTGGTATCCACACAGTAGCCAGAACTCTGCTGGATTCCCCCAGTTGCCCGAATTGCTGGTATCCACCCCAGTAGCCGAACTCTGCTGGTATTTCCCCACAGTTTGCCCGAACCTGCTGGGATCCCCCCAGTTGCCCGAAATTTTGCTGGTATCCACACAGTAGCCCAAAAAATCTGCTGGTATCCACACAGTAGCCCGAAAAATCTTTTGGATCCAACCCGTAGCCAGAAATCTGTGGGGATCCACACAGTAGCCAGAACTCTGCTGGTTTCCACACGTAGCAGAAAATTTCTGGTATCCACCCAGTAGCTAGAAATATGCTGGGATCCACCAGTAGCTAGAAAAATTGCTGGTTTTCCACACGTAGCCCCGAATGCCCGGTATCCACACAGTAGCTAGAACTCTGGTGGTAAACCCCACAGTAGCCAGAAAACTTGCCCGGGGACACACAGTTGCCCGAACTTGCTTTTTTTTCCACACAGTAGCCCGAAATCTGGTGGTATCCCCACAGTGCCAAAAACTCTGCTGGTATCCACACAAAATAGCCAGGATCTTGCTGGTATCCCCACAGTAGCCCAAGGGAAACCCGCGGGGTTTTCCCCAAAAAGTAGCCAGAACTTGCTGGTATCCCCCCCCCCAGTAGCCAGAACTCTGTGGTATCCACAAAGTAGGCCCGAACTCTGCTGGTATCCCCAAAAAGGCCCGAACTCTGCTGGTATTTCCCACGTAGCCCGAAAATTTTTGTGGGTACCCCAAAAGTAGCCCGAAAATTTTGCTTTGGGATCCACACAGTAGCCCGAAAATCTGCTGGTGTTCCCAAAAGTAGCCAGAACTCTGCTGGGGATCCAAAAAAGTTGCCGAACTCTGCTGGTATCCACAAGTAGCCAGAACTTGTGGTATCCCCACAGTTGCAAAAACCCGCTGGTATCCCCAGTGCCAGAACTCTGCTGGTATACCAGTTTGCCAGGGAAATCTGTGGTGTTTCCCCACGTAGCCAGAACTTGCTGGGATCAACTGTAGCCAGAACTCTGCTGGTATCCACACCCCTTTGCCAGAACTCGGGTGGTATCCACACAGTAGCGAACTCTGCTGGTATCCACACAGTTGCTAGGGAATTTGCCCGGTATCCACACAGGAGCCCCGAACTCTGTGGGATCCCCACAGTAGTGAACTTTTGTGGTTTTCCACACAGTAGCCAGAACTCTGCTGGTATCCCCACAGTAGCCAGAAAATTTTGGGGATCAAAACAGTAGGCCCGAACTTGCTGGATCCAAAAAAGTAGTAGAAAAATCTGCTGGTATCCACACAGTAGCCCGAAAAATCTGCTGGTATCCCCACAGTAGCCAGAACTCTGCTGGGATCCACACAGTAGGCCCGAAATTGCTGGTTTCCAACAGTAGGGCAGAAATCTGCTGGTATCCAAAAAGTAGCCGAACTTGCTGGTATCCCCCACATAGCCAGAAAAATTTTGTTTGGGGGCCCCACAGTAGCCAGAACTCTTTTGGTATTCAAACAGTAGGGCCCGAAATTGCTGGTTTCCAACAGTAAACCCGAACTCTGTGGTATCCCCAAAAAGTAGCCCAGAACTTGCTGGTATCCACACAGTAGCCAGAAAATCTGGGTGGTTTTCCAAAAACCGTAGCCGAACCCCTTTCTGGTAAACCACACAGTTGCCAGAACTCGGGTTTGGGATCCCGCAGGGGACAGAACTCTGTGGTTTTCCCCCCAAATAGCCGAACTCTGCTGGTATCCACCAGTGCCGAATCGCTTTGGGATCCCCCACAGTAGCCAGAACTCTGCTGGTATCCGCCCCAGTAGCCAGAACTTTTGGTATCCACCCCAGGAGCCAGAAATCTGCTTTGGGATCCCCCACGTAGCCCGGGAAATCTGTGGTATTTCCCCACAGTAGCCGATTCTGCTTGGAAACCACACAGTTGCCAGAACTCTGCTGGTATTTCCCCACAAAAACCAGAAATTGCTGGTAACCCCACAGTAGCCGAAAATTTGTGGTAAACCACACAGTAGCCGAAACCTGCTGGTATCCAAAACAGTAGCCAGAAATTTTGTGGTATCCACAAGTAGCCAGAACTCTGTGGTATTTCCCCACAAATAGCAGAAAATCTGCTGGTATTTCCCCACAGTAGCCAGAAAAACCTTTCTGGTATCCCCCCAGTAGCCGAAATCTGTGGAAACCACAAAAGTGCCCGAACTCTGCTGGTGTCCCACAGTAGCCCGAACTCTGTGGTATCCCACGTAAAACCCGAACTCTGCTGGTATCCACACAGTAGCCCGAACTCTGCGGGGATCCACACAGTTGCCCCGAACTCGCCCGGGATCCCCAAAAGTAGCCCCGAACTTGCTGGGGATCCAAACAGTAGACAGAACTCTGTGGATCTTTAAAAGTAGACCGAAAAATTTGCTTATCCCCAAAAGTAGCCAGAACTCTGTGGTATCCCCAGTAGCCAAAAACCTGTGGTATCCCCCAAAAGTAGCCAGAACTCTGCTGGTATCCCCACGTAGACGAAATCTGCTGCATCGCAAAATAGAAAAAACTCTTTCTGGTATCCACACAGGGAGCCAGAACTTGTGGTATCCACCAAAAAGTAGCCAACTCTGCTTTGGGATCCACACAGTAGCCGAACTCTGTGGTATCCACACAGTAGACAGAAACTCTGCTGGCATCGGAAAAAAATAGCCAAAAATCTGCTGGTATCCACACAGTAGGCCCGAAAAATCTGTTTGGGATTTTCCCCACAGCCCCAGAACTTGCTGGATCCACCGTAGCCAAAAACTTGCTGGTTTTTCCCCACAGTTGCCAGGGAAATCTGTGGTATCCACCAAATAGCCAGAACTTGCTGGTTGTTCCCCACGTAGCCCGAAATCTGCTGGTATCCCCACAGTAGCCGAACTTGCGGGTATCCCCCACAGTTGCCGAAACCCCTGTGGATCCACCCCAGTTTTGCCAGAAATTGCTGGTATCCACACAGTAGCCAGAAAACCCGCTGGTATCCACACAGTAGCCGAAATTGCTGGGGATCCAAAACCCGTAGCCAGGGAAATCTGCTGGTATCCCCCACAGTAGGGCAATCTGCTGGTATCCACACAGTAACCGAACTTGATGGTATCCCCACAGTTTGCCCGTGTCCCCCTTTTTGCTGTGTCCCATCTCTGGAAAAATTCTGTCTTTGTCCACCCTTTTCAATTCCCCTTTGTATTTTGTTTTTGTGTTTCATTTTCCCCCCCCCATCTCTAAAGTCCTCCAGTGTCGTCAGGTCGGAAATTTCCCCTTTAAACCCCTCCTCGGGGGTTTGGAAAAACTTACCCCCTTTGCTCTGGGGAAAAAGTCTTGTTTTCCCAAACCCCCGCCCCTTTCTCTAGTTTTTTTTACGTGCTTTGGGTGGGTGGGGTTTTCCAAAAAATGGTGGCATTTCCTCCAAAAATTGGCCTAACGTACCCCCGGGGTTTCAGGGTCCGAATGATTTTTTAAATTTAAAATGCGGAATGCTGTTTGAGGTTTGCCAGGGGCCCATATGCTGCAGCAGGGAAAATGGTTTATGTGCGCTTCAGGAGATGTGCCTGGTGTTTTTACTCCCCAAGATCTTTTTTTTGGTGATGTTTGTAGTTCTGGCCCCCCCGACTGTACTCCGTCTGCGGTCTTCTTTCCCCTTCCCCAAACTTCCGGGGCTTAGCACTTTTGGGGGGGTTTTAAATTCCCGGAGCCAATTGCTGGACCAGGTCTGCAGCCTGTCCAGATCCCCTTTTGTGTTGTGTTGTGTGTGTGTGTGTGTGTGTGTGTTGTGTGTGTGTGTGTGTGTGTGTGTGTGTGTTGTGTGTGTGTGTGTGTGTGTTGTATGTGTGTTTTGTGTGTGTGTGTGTTGGTGTGTGGTTTTGTGTGTGTGTGTGTGTGTGTGTGTGGGGTTTAATCCCCTGTTTGTGGTTCCAGGGATCGAGTCACAGCTCTTGGCCTCGCCTCTTCGTTTGGTCGCTACTCGGTTCACTCCCCCAGCTCCAAGAGTTTTATCGTACCTCTTCTTAAAGCTATGTTTGGTTTCCCCTTCACTAAAATCACTATCCAGATTGTTTCACCCCCTTACAACTCTGTGGCTGAAGAAATACTGCCTAACATCCCTGGGACTCATCTGCGTTTTCAGTTTCCCAGTTTGTGACCCCTTGTTGCTGTGATCCATCTCTGAAACATTCTCTACCTATCCACCTTGTCATTTTCCCCTCAGTATTTATACGTCGTTATCATGTCCCTTGCCACCCTGTGTGTATGTGTGTGTGATGTGTTCGTGAAATAACTATTTGTGTACCAGAGCTTATATATTTTCAATAATCTGAGTTGTTGACTATCAAGGGTGTTAAACTTATATTTTTATGGGTTTTGATCCATCTCACGTTAGACGAGACAGGTGTTGATATCTTGTTGGGAAAATTTTTGTGGTTAAACAGACGAAGTACCAGCTGGTACTCATATTCTCGTTTATTATGTGACTATATTGTTCCAGATTTATTGTAATCTGTAAGTGTTTGTGGTTGTTGTATATCCCTGTATCCCTCCCCAGGATAACACTGAAGTGGTTGTTGTTTTATCCCCTGTATCCCTCTCCAGGATAACACTGTAGTTGTTGTTGTATATCCCCTGTATCCCTCTCCAGGAAAAACACTGTATTTGGGTTTGTTGTTTAATCCCCTGTATCCCTCTCCAGGATAACACCTGAAAGTGGTTGTATATCCCCTGTACCCTCTCCAGGATAACACTGAAGTGGTTGTTGTATATCCCCTGTATCCCTCTCCAGGATAACACTGAAGTGGTTGTTGTATATCCCCTGTATCCCTCTCAAGGATAACACTGAAGTGGTTGTTGTATATCCCCTGTATCCTCTCCAGGATAACACTGGAAGTGGTTGTTTTTATATCCCCTGTATCCCTCTCCAGGATAACACTGAAGTGGTTGTTGTATTCCCCTGTATCCCTCTCCAGGATAACACTAAAGTGGTTGTTGTATATCCCCTGTATCCCTCTCCAGGATAACACTGATGTGGTTGTTGTATATCCCCTGTATCCCTCTCCAGGATAACACTGAAGTGGTTGTTGTAAAATCCCCTGTACCCCTCTCCAGGATAACACTGAAGTGGTTGTTGTATATCCCCTGTATCCCTCTCCAGGATAACACTGAAGTGGTTGTTGTATATCCCTGTATCCCTCTCCAGTATAACACTAACGAAGTGGTTGTTGTATATTCCCCTGTATCCCTCTCCAGTTTTAACACAAAACTGTAGTTGTTTTTTGTAATCCCCTGTATCCTCTCCAGTATAACACTAACTGTAGTTGTTGTTGTATATCCCCTGTATCCCTCTCAGGATAACACTAACTGTAGTTGTTGTTGTATACCCCCTGTATCCCTCTCCAGTATAACACTAACTGTAGTTGTTGTTGTATACCCCCTGTATCCCTCCCCAGTATAACACAAACTGTAGTTGTTGTTGTATATCCCTGTATCCCTCTCCAGGATAACACTAACTGTAGTTGTTGTTGTATATCCCCTGTATCCCTCTCCAGTATAACACAAACTGTAGTTGTTTTTGTATATCCCTGTATCCCTCTCCAGGATAACACTGACTGAAATAATATTTTTATCTTGCACCGACAGTGACATTCATCTTAACATAAGTCAAATAAAGAAACATTTCGCACAATACGCTGTTACTGGGGACAACGTTTCTAACTGTGACTTGACGACGATGGAAAACAGTGTAAGGTTGTGCTAATAGATGTTTCTCTATAACGTGTGTTATTTTCTTCACTTCTCCAAGGTCAACCTGCCCCAAATTTACCTAACAAGAAATAAAAAATTTTTTTAAAAAAAAAAATTTGGGAAAATTTTTAAGTTTATTCATATTTTGGGTTAAAAACGATTTTAAAGCCCCGAGTTAGCTTTAAAAAATATATATATTTTAATTATATATATTTTTATTATATATATATATTTTTAATATATATTATATATATTTTATATTATTTTATATATATCATAGGTAGTAGGTTGGTAGACAGCAACGCCAAGGGAGGTATCCGCCCTGTAAATTGAGTGTAAAACGAAGCCGTAATTGTTGTACATGATGGTAGGATTGGGGGTCCATTTTTCTGTTCATAAAATGAAGATTTCAGGTACGTCTTGCTATACTTTTACACAAGGGTCCACTACAATACATGTACAAACTATATATACCCCCCTCGGGGTTTTTTTCTATTTTCTTATATTTCTTGTTCTTGTTTATTTCCTTTTATCTCCAGGGGGAAGGGGAAACAGAATTTTCCCCCGTAAGCTAGGGTGTTGTGAGAGGCGACTAAAATCCCGGGGGAAAGGGGGCTAGTAACCCCCTTTCTGTATATATTACTAAATGAAAAAAGGGGAAACTTTCGGTTTTTTTTTTGGGGCCCACCCTGCCTGGGTGGGATACTGCCGGTTTGTTGAATTATATAAAATTTTATATATTATAATATAATATAATATATTATATATTATATATATATAATATTATATATATATTTATATATAAATTTTATTTATATATATATTATATAATATTTTAAAATATATATTATATTATATATATATTTGTATATATTTTATTTTTATATATTTTTTTATTTGTTTTTTTATTTATTTAACAATATTTTTATAATTATTTTGTATTGCATGTAACACTTTTCTTCTTTTGTTTCTCTCTTGGGAAAAAGTTGCAGATCAGAAAATTTTTTGTCTCGATGTTCTTTCCCTTGTTTCTGCTCTCCTTCTTCCTGCCTTTTTCTCCTTCCCCTCCTCCTCTTCGTCCTCCTCTTCGTCCCCCTTTCCTCCCCCCCTCCTCCTCCTAACATTCTACTCCACCCTGAGGTTGGGAGAGGTCAAAAGGGAAAAGTAAACCCCCTTTGGTCGGGAAGGGGCAATGTTCAGGTCATTAGAGGTGTTGGAGAACCCTACTGTGTTTTTTGAACCAGGAGATGTTGTTGGAAAAGTAGATATGTTTTGATTACTGGAGGGGTGGGGGAAGAGTAGAGAAATTTTTTGATTATGGAGGGGATGTTGGAAAAGCTAGAGAATTTTTTGTTATGGAGGGTTTTGGGGGAAAAAGAGGAAATTCGTCCGGGTCAGGGTTGGTTACAAAATTTTTTTGTGTGCCAGGGGGTTTGGGAATTCTTAAAAAAAAAGGTGGAAAGAGGATCTCGTATTTTAAAATCCTATTTTTCTTTGGAAAAATTATTTTGGGAAGTTTTTTAAAAAAAACCCCAGTCGTTTTCGCCTTCAGGGTGGAGAAAGTAGAGCCAAGGGTGGCACAGGAGAAATGTAGTAAAAAATGGCACAGGAGAAAAGGAAGATAATAAATGGCAAGGAGAAAGGGGAAGGGGATGTTTTCTGGAGTAAGGTTAGTAGGAATAACCGAGGAAAAACCAGATTTTCTGTAAAAGACCAGCCCTTTCCCTTTTGGAGGTTGTGGTGTTGGCGTCAGACCAGGAACCCACCTAAGAAACCATCAGAATTTCTGTAGGTTATGTTCGTGGGTAGACACGAGGGAGGTCCAGACTTTTTGTAGTCATAATGTGGTGTAAGCATGAGGATGGGAAAAAGGTTTCTTGTAGAGGGTCATAAGCTGGTGTAAAACACTGGGATGGAAGGCTTCTTGTAGAGGATTTAATGCGTGTGTAAGATACTGAGGACCGAATATTTTTTTGTAGAGGATCATAAGTTGGATAAGACCTTAGGAAGGACTAATTCCTGTAGAGGATCATAATGCTTGGGAAGACAAATGATTTGGGAAGGAGTCCATTGGAATGAGGGTGAATCATGTAGGTTAGGAAGGAAAAGATTTATAGGTGTGCCTTCACTTCAAGAGACCAGATGTCATCAGCTTGACGAGAAATCGTAAAAATAGGAGAGAGGAGAGAGAGGGGAGAGAGAGAGGAGGAGGGGGAGAGGAGAGGAGAGAGGAGGAGAGAGAGGAGAGAGAGGAGAGAGGGAGAGAGAAAAAGGGGGAAGATAAGGGGAGGGGAAAGTAAGAAGAGGAAAGGATATTGTGGGTAAGAGGGGAGGAGAGAAGAATATGGGGAAGGGAGTGGGGGAGGATACGGGAAGGGAATGCTGATGGAGAGGGGGAAAGAAGGGAGGGGGGCAAAGGAGATAGAAAAAGATTAGCAATAAGAAACGAGAAAAAAAAGATTAGTCAGGGAAAAAATTCCCGGAAAGAACGAGAACGAAGACAAGGTGTAAGAAAGAGAAAAAGAAAAGGAGATTAGGACGAGGAGGAGGCAAAGGACGAGAGAAGGGGTAGAGAGAGAGGATAACACGCAGTTTGCAGTAAGTGGCAATGTTAGAGGGTGAGTCATGTGGTGGGCGCTGCTCAACATATAAACTGACCCCTGCTGTCTCCCAGACGTTCCCTGAATGTTAGCTGCTCCCTTTAGCAAGACCCTGGAAAAGAACACCCAGGAGAGTATAGAGGACCAGGACCAGGAACACACACCACACAAGAAAGGTAGGAAGGAAAGAGGCGAAGTAGACACACACACACACACACGGTAGAGTGACAAAGAAGAGGCGGGGCAGGAGCTGTGACTGGACCTCTGCGATCACAAATAGGGGAGTTCACTAACACACACACCCCACAACACACACACACACACACACACACACCCCACACACGTTTTTCCCAACCTCGTAAGGATTCGTTCAAGACTTGTAGACCATTTACGTCAGGCCCTTTCTGGAGTAAGCCCGCACCAGTTTGGAAACCACACCTAGTCAAGCACGTCAAAAAATTAGAGAAAGTGCAAAGGTTTGCAACAAGACTAGTCCAGAGTACGGGATTGTCCTACGAAGAAAGGTTGAGCGAAATCGGCCTGACGACACTGGAGGCCAGGGGGTCAGGGGAGACATTGATAACGACTATAAAAATACTGCGCGGAATAGACGAGGTGGACAAGACGGGATGTTCCAGAGATGGGACACAGACACAAGAGGTCACAATTGGAAGTTGAAGACTCAGATGAAACAAAGGGATGTTAGGAAGTATTTCTTCAGTCATAGAGTAGTCAAGCCGGGGGAATAGCCCTAGAAAGTGAAGTAGTGGAGGCGGGAACCATACACAGTTTTAAGGCGAGGTATGATAAAGCTCATGGAGCAGGGAGAGAGAGGACCTAGTAGCAATCAGTGAAGAGACGGGGCCAGGAGCTATGAATCGACACCTGCAACCCCAAACACACACACACACACCCCACACACACACACTCACACACCCCACACACACACACACACACACACACACACACACACACACACACACACACACACACTCACACCCCACACATACACACACACCACACACACACACCACACACTCACACCACACACACAACACAAAACACACACACAACACCCCACACCCACACACACACACACACACACATAAATACATAAAGATACAAGCGTGAACGTTCTGTATCTGGCGCCGTCTGTGGTCTGGTTTGTGTTGAGGCTGTGAGTATGAAAGCATTGCAAGATGTCTCGCTTATCCGTAACATTGTTGTTATTTATCCGGCCTCACTCTGATACCGACGCAGCCGGATGGGTTGGCTATTGTACGTGTTTCTCGTATTTCCTCTCTCAAACTCGGATAATTCAGAAAACGGTTTTCAACCGTGTAGCTCCGGGTTCCACACAAGAGTGTCGCTCAACGTTGAAATCAATCCATCGAAAAATTTTAGATTTTGCTACCGTCCTGATGTTCAACGCAAAAGCGCTTTCACTGAACAATGAGCTACAATTTACAAAATTTCCATGTGATATTTTTTTTTGAAACACTGGTAAGAGAAGGTGTTCAGAAACCATGAGGATCCAATCCCTTAAGAGTTCAACACTTGTTCTCTGGTATTCTGTTTTTTTATTGTGTTGCTTGTGTCTACTGCTTCCTAGTAGTGTTTTATACAAAGTGTGTGTCTCAGTGTATATACACTGAGAATGTGTATCAGTGTACATACACTGAGAGGATGTGCATCACTGTATAACACTGAGAATGTGTATCAGTGTATATGGTATAAACCTTGTTTAAAAATACCGACAAGTTGGTTTAGAAAGACAAGTAAGCAAACATATAAACATTATTTAATAGAAAAACGTTTTGGTCCTGGGACCTTGATCAAGGTCCCAGGACCGGGAAACGTTTTCTAATAAATATGTTATAGTGTTTACTTACGTGTCTTTCTAAACCATCAGTATATATACATGAGAAGATGTGTATCAGTGTATATAAACTGAGAGGCTGTGTGTATCAGTGTATATATCGAGAAATGTGTGATTTTCTCAGGTTTAGAGTTTTAAGAAATACAATATACTTCGTCCTGACACTGTCAAAATGCAAACCCAAAACTTAATCAACCTTAAGGTTGCCAACCTTAACCAACCTCAAAATAACCTTACCCCAAACTTTACCAAACAATAATACTAAGAATAACAAAAACTGCTGAATTGGATATATGGATAGACATAATTTTCAAGTTTTTTTACTTTCTATAATCCGTTTGTGTAAACGGATTCAAGTTGTTGGTACGAATCGTGATTTATAACCTTGGCTGCATGTATGTCTGTATTTGTTTCGTGTGAGAGGCGGTTTTTAAATCATGGATTAGTATATTTAATATAGTATATAATAAAATCATTAAGGAATCCGCTTGTGGAGAATTCAAAACGAATTTGTGGACGTTCTGGTTGTCGGCGCATGTGCTGAAAAACGAGGTCTGCCGGACTAAAATTGTAGCGCTTGCGTTACTGCACGAACGCTAAATTTAAGGGATAATATGTGGTGAGGGATACTAAATTTGAGGGTTTACTATGTGTAAGGGATAATGTGTGTTTTTATCTGCTGGCAGTTCAATGTTGTGGAGGCTGTGTCTTGCATCAAAAAACAACCATTGTCTACTCCACATTGTCTGACCTTTTTTATTATGCCAACCCTCGTAATAACGTGTAGTAGTGGTGGGGGTCGTGGTAGTGGTGGTGGTCGTGGTGGTGGTCGTGGTTAGTGGTGGTGGTCGTGGTGGGGTTGGTGGTGATGATGATGGTGGTGGGAGTAGTGATGGTGGAGATGGTGGTGGTGGTGGGTGATGAGGGAGATGGTGGGGGGGGTAGGTTGTTGTGGTGATGGAGATGGTGGTGGTGGCAAAGATGGAGATGGTGGGGGTGGAGTAGTGATGATGATGGGGGGGGATGGTTTTGGGTGGTGGAGGTATGGTGGTGGAAGATTGGGGTTTGGTGGCAGTGGTAGTGGTGATGGAGGTGGTGGTGGTGGCACTGGTGGGGTAAGTGGTGGTGGCAGTGGTAGTAGTGGTGGTGGTGGTTGGTTATTTAGCTAGCTAGCTAGCGTTTGTCGAAGGTACTTTTCGATAGACACTTTCCCTTTTTTTATGTGTGTGTATCGGGGTTTGTTAGGGGTCGACTCACAGCTCCGGGCCCCGTCTGTGTGTGTTGTGTGTTTTGTGTGTGTGTGTTCTCATCTAGTTGAACTCGGGCGAGTACTGTTTGTGGAGGTTGGACCCAGCTCCTGGCCCCCGGGACATTCTATATTATTTTGATCAGTATCATTAACTTGTGGCATCCTGAGTCTTATCATATCTACTCTTGAAGCTGTGTATTAAGTATGCTTCCCCACTGCTTCATCAAAAGGGTGTCATGCCACTTTTCAGTCATCCCGAGACTAAGTAATGTTTCTTTACATTACTATGGTTCATCTGTGTCTTCACTCTCCCCCTGTGTCCCCTTGACCCTGGTCAGTCTGTCCTATCAGTCCGGTCACTCCTTTTAGATTTTGTACGTAGCAGTCATATCCCCCCTTGTCCTCTCCTCTGAGATGGTCAGGTTTAGTTTCTTCACCCTCTCCTTATAGTGCATTCCTCTCAGTTCTGGTATAGCCTGGTTGCAAACCTTTAGTTTTTTTTCCAGTTTCTTCCCGTGGTTAACCAGGTGTGGGCTCCATGCTGGGTACAGGTACTCAATGACTGGTCTTACATATGTCTTGTATAATGTTTTTTAAGAATTCTCTATTCAACTTCTTATATGATATTTCTTAGTTTTGTTAAACTTACATATACCTCTGATGTTATATAGTTTATATGTAATTTGCGATATGCTTGGTGTTAAAATTTACCCAGATCCTTCTCAGGGCCTAATGTTTGCAGGTTTCTCCCCCCATGTTGTACTTGTGTCCTGTCTTCTCTCTCCTCCTCCCAAAACGTATGACCTTCCATTTGTTGGGTTGAACTTCAGAAGCAACTTGTTTGACCACATCTGTAGTCAGTTGTGGTCTCTTGGAGTGTATTACTGTCCTCCCCTGTGTGTGTGTGTGTGTGTGTGTGTTGTGGTGTGTGTGTGTTTGTGTGTGTGTTTGTGTGTGTGTGTGTGTGTGTGTGTGTGTGTGTGTGTTGTGTGTGTGTGTGTGTGTGTTTTGTGTGTGTGTGTGTGTGTTGTTTGTGTGTGTTTGTGTGTGTGTTTGTGTGTGTTTGTGTGTGTGTGTGTGTGTGTGTGTGTGTGTGTGTGTGTTTGTGTGTGTTTGTGTGTGTGTGTGTGTTTGTGTGTGTTTGTTTGTGTGTGTGTGTGTGTGTGTGTTTGTTGTTGGTGTGTGTGTGTGTGTGTGTGTGTGTGTGTTGTGTGTGTGTGTGTGTGTTTGTGTGTGGTTTGTGTGTGTTTGTTGTGTTGGTGTGTGTGTGTGTGTGTTTGTGTGTGTGTTTGTGTGTTTGTTGTGTCTGTGTGTGTGTGGTGTGTGTGTGTGTGTGTGTGTATGTGTGTGTGTGTTTTGTGTGTGTGTGTGTGTTTGTGTGTTTTGGTGTGTGTGTGTGTGTGTGTTTTTTGTGGGTGTTGTGTGTGGTTTGTTTGTTGTGTGTGTGTGTGTGTGTGTGTGTGTGTGTGTGTGTGTGTGTGTTTGTGTGTGTGTTTATGTGTGTTTGTGTGTGTGTGTGTCTGTGTGTGTGTTGTGTATGTGTGTGTGTGTGTGTGTGTGTGTGTGTGTGCATTCTAACATCTATATTCATTGGAAAGTTGTCAATCATTTAACAGAAAAGAAAAGCAATGTATCTGTTCCATACTCTTTCATACTCCAGCAGTAGTATACACAATACTCCTGCAGTATTTTACCCATCACCAGCTATATTTTACACCAGCAGTATTTTACACCTTACACCAGCAGTATTATACACCATACACCGCCGTATGATAACTCATACACCAGTATAGTATTTTTACTCCATACACCATGCAGTATTATAACTCCATACACCAGCAGTTTTATTACCATACTACCAGTAGTATTATACCACCATTCTCCAGTAGTTTTATACTCCTTACACCTGCAGTTTATACACCATACACCAGTAGTTATTTATACCACATACACCAGTAGTATTAACACATACACTGTAGTATTATACTCCCATACACCAGCAGTATTATTACGACCATACAACCAGCAGTATTATACACCATAAACCAGTAGTATTATACCACCATTACACGCAGTATTATACTCCATACACAGTAGTATTATATCATACAAAAGTTTGTCTGAGTATACTCCGTGCTAAGACAACATTTTTCCCATATACCTTGAGATCAGCGTCACACAGGGTGAGCTCACAGGTAAGTTCCTGATAACTGTAAATACTGTTTGGCAGTGTATACAACCCTAGGTTGTGTATATCGTGTACTCACCACGAGGTGTGTATATCAGTGTACACACACGGAGGTGTGTATATCAGTGTACACACCACGAGGTGTGTTATATTAGTGTATACACCCCGGAGGTGTGTTATATCAGTGTACGCCCCACGAGGTGTGTATATTAGTTGTATACACAGAGGTGTGTAGATCAGTGTACAACACGAGGTGTGTTATCAAGTGTTACTCCACGAGGTGGTATATAGTGTACACACCACGAGGTGTGTTATATCAGTTGTACACACTCGAGGTGTGTATATCGTGTATAACACACTAACAGTATACTCTAAACCCTATCTTAGGTGAGTCAAATTTCGCGGTTGTTAGATACAACATGTCTTTCGGCCCATCAAACCCCCCCCCCACCTGGAGTGAGTGGGCGGCGTGAGGGGTGGCCGGCCGGTGAGTGGGCGGTGTGAGGGGGGGTGATGGGGTTGGGCCGAGTGAGTGGGGGGTGAGGGGGGCCGTGGGGCCGGTGAGTAGGCAGGGGTTAATTAAGTGGGGCTCATGTCAGCAGGTGAGGCAGTTACACATATAAGATGGCAGGTTATGGCGGCCACGCTGGCACACTTTTATTTGATTATTAATTTATCAGGGACATGAGCACGGCAGCGCTGTGACACACACACACACACACACACACACACACACAACACACACACACATCACACACACACCACACCACACCACACACACTCACACACAACACACACACACACCTACTCACCAACACACACACACACACACTTCTTTAAGTTATAAAGATGAATAGTTTGTAAACATTTGTAATGTTGGGAAAGCTGAGACGACTTTAGGGCCACAAAAGTAAGCTGGCTCACTTTCTAAACAGAACGAGAGTGAGTTTTATTTCCTCTCTCTCTCTCCTCTCTCTCTCTCTCTCTCTCTCTCTATCTCTCTCTCTCTCTCTCTCTCTCTCTCTTCTCTCTCACTGTGCGTGCTCGCTTTACTGCACTTTTCATTCAGTGGTCTTTAAAGAGAGGACTGACCGGGTGAAATTAAAGAAGGGTATCAAATGTGGGCTACATTTTCCGTAGAGTTACTCTGTAAAACATTGACGTTGCCTGCGGGTTCTGTAGAGTTAGCGCTAAAAAAATGTTGCTCTTTAGTATGTTAGAGTGTGTCGTACTCTTGTCTACCCTGGGTGTTTTTAGTCTACCCATGAGTGTAATCCTCCCCTTGTGCTTAGTCCTTCCCTTGAGTGTTAGTCTACTCTTGAGTGTGATATTCCTCCCCGTGATTCTTTGTCTATCCTTGTTGTTAGTATTACCCCTTGACTCGTATCTACCCCTTGAGTGTTAGTCTACCCCTTGAGTGTTAGTCTACCCCATGAGTGATAATGACGACACCCCTTGATTCTTAGTCTATCCCTTGAGTGTTTGTCCTACCCTTGATGATAAATTCTTCCCTTGGAGTGTTTAGTTATACCCCCTGATGATAGTCTGCCCTTGAGTATTAGTCTACCTCTTGAGTGATACTATCTCTTTGAGTGTGTCTACCACTTAAGTGATGTCTGACCCCTTAAGTGATTGTCTACTCATGAATATACAAAGGTTCCCTCAAGTCACATAACCTTTCCCTAGCCACACAACTCACCCCAGCTGACTCCAGGTTCACACAAAACTTATCCCCAGCGAACCCCAGGTCACACAACTCGTCCTTCAGAAGACCCCCAGGTCACACAAACTCTTCCAGCTGACCCCAGGTCACACAACTCACCCCCAACTGACCCCAGGCCACACCACTTCATTCCCAGCGACCAAGGTCACAAACTCATCTTTCATGCTGACCCCAGGTCACACTACTCCTCCCACCAATTGACCTCAGGTCACACAACTCATCCCCAGCTGACCTAGGTCACATAAACCCATCCCTGCTGACCGCAGGTTCACTCAACTCATCCTTCAGCTGACCCCAGGTCACACAACTTCATCCCCCAGCTGACCTCAGGTCCAACACAACTCATCTAAGCTACCCCAGGTCAACTACTTCATTCGAGCTGACCCCAGGTCACAAAAAACTCGTCCCCAGCTGACCCCAGGTCACACAACTCATCTATCAGCTGACCCCAGGTCACTTAATCATCTTGCAGCTGGACCCAGGTCACAAATCATCTCCCAGCTGACTCCAAGGTCACACAACTCATTCCAGCTGGACCCAGGTCACACAACTTCATCTCCCAGGACCCCCAGGTCACTAAACTATCTTCCCAGCTGACTCAGGTCACAAACTCTTCCACCAGCTGACCCCAGGTCACACAACTCATCCCCCAGTGACCCCAGGTTTCACACAACTCACCCCACCTGACCCAGGCACACAACTCATCCCCCAGCTGAGCCCAGGTCACACAACTCTTCCCTGCTGACCCCAGGTCACACTAAAACTCATCCCCCAGCTGACCCCAGGTTCACGCAACTCATCACCCAGCTGAGGCCAGGTCACATCAACTCATCCCCCAGCTGACCCCAGGTCACACAATCTCATCACCAAGCAAGGTGGTCGCTCCACCTCACTTGATATATCCCTTGAAAGTGAGTTCCTTCAGCGATTGTTACATTGAGTTTTTCATCAGCCGAGTCACAGAAGAGTATGAGAAGTGAATTGATGGCTTTTCTTCCTCTTATCATTCTTATCAATTTCTTAATCTCCCTCACGCTTCTTTCTTTCTCCTTTTTGTTCATTTTATTTTTATCTATTCCTTGGTTTTTTTTCCTCTCTCTCTCTTCTTATTTTCATCCCCTATCTCCTGCCGTGTTTATTTTTCACAGTCTTCATTCTTTATTTATTTTCCTGGTTCCTCTTCCTTCTATTATGTTCTTTTGTCCTTCCTTCATCATTTTCACTGTCTTTTTCTTTGTTCTATCATTTTTTAACGAAATATTTGTGTTATCTAACATGTACTTTGATACACCACAGTGTGTACACTATTATACACCCAGTGTGTACACTATTATACACCCAGACTGTGTTCACTATTATACACCAAGTGTGTACATATTATACACCCAGGTGTACACTATTATAACCCAGTGTGTACACTTATTATACACCAGTGTGTTACTATTATACCACCCAGTGTGTACACTATATACACCCAGTGTTACTCTATTATACACCAGTGTGTACACTATTATACACCCAGTGTGTACACTATTATACTCCCATGTGTGTACACTATTATACACCAGTGTGTACATATTATACAACCCGTTGTGTGCACTATATACACCCGGTGTGTACATATTATACACCCAGTGTAGTGTACACTATTTATCACCCAGTGTGTACACTTTATAAACCCCAGTGTGTACACTATATACACCCCAGTGTGTACACTATTATTTACAACCAGTGTTGTACTCTATTATACAACCCAGTGTTGTATTCCCTATTATACACCCAGCTGTGTACACTATTATACACCAGTGTGTGCACTTTGTATACACCCAGTGTTGTGTTGCCACTTTATACACCAGTGTGTACACTCTATTATACAACCCAGGTTCACTTTTTACACCCAGTGTGTTCACTATTATACACCAGTGTGTTACACTATATACACCCAGTGTGTACACTATTTACACCAGTGTGTACACTATTTACACCCAGTGGTGTACACCTATTA
This sequence comes from Cherax quadricarinatus, assembly GCF_026875155.1. NCBI lineage: Eukaryota > Metazoa > Arthropoda > Malacostraca > Decapoda > Parastacidae > Cherax > Cherax quadricarinatus. The sequence continues at coordinate 6,534 of NW_026496565.1, read as the reverse complement.
TACACCTGTGTGTACACTTTTTTACACCCAGTGTGTACATATTATACACCCAGTGTGTACACTATTATACACCCAGTCGTTTTACTCTATTCATACACCCAGTGTGTACATATTATACTCCTGTGTGCACTTATTATACACCAGTGTGTACACTTTTATACACCCTGTGTTGTACACTATTATACACCCAGTGTGTACACTATTATACACCAGTGTGTGCACTATTATACACCAGTGTTGTACACTATTATACAACCCAGTGTGTACATATTTATACACCCAGTGTGTACACTATTATATCACCCAGTGGGTTACACTATTATACACCCAGTGTGTGCACTATTATACACCCAGCTGTTACACTATTATACACACAGTGTGTTACACCATTTATACATCCAGTGTGTACACTATTATACACCCAGTGTGTACATATTTTACCACCCAGTGTGTACGCTATGATACACCAGTGTGTACACTATTATTCACCCAGTGGTGACACTATTTTACTCCCAGTGATGAACACTATTAACATCCAGTGTGTGCACTATTATACATCAGTGTGTACATATTATACACCCAGTGTGTCATATTTTACATCCGTGTGGTCCACTATTATACACCCAGTGTGTAACTATTATCACCAGTGTGTACACTATTTACACCCAGTGTGTACATATTATACCCCAGTGTGTACACTTATTATACATCCAGTGTGTGCAAAATTATACACCCAGTGTGTGCACTATTATACACCAGTGTGTACATATTATATACACCCAGTGTGTACACTAGTATACATCCCAGTGTGTGCAATAGTATACATCCAGTGTGTACACTATTATACACCCAGGTGTACACTATTTTACATCCTCAGTGTTGTACACTATTATACCCAGTGTGTACACTGGTACACCCGTGTGTACCATTATACACCCAGTGTGTGGACTAGTATACACCCAGGGTGTACACTATTATGACACCCGTGTGTACACTATTTTACACCCAGTGTGTGCACTATTATACACCCCAGTGTGTCACTATTATACCACCCAGTGTGTTACACTATTATACACCCAGTGTGTACATATTTTACACCCAGTGTGTGCCAACTATTTTACACCAGTGTGTACACTATTATACACCAGTGTGTTACACTATTTACACCCAGTGTGTATACACTATTATACACAGTGTGTACACTATTATAACCCAGTGTGTACACTATTATACAACCAGTGTGTACTACTTTTATACACCCCAGTGTGTAACACTAATTATACACCCAGTGTGTACTTATTTACATCCAGTGTGTACACTATTATACACCCAGTGTGTACACTGGTAACCAGTGTGTTAACTATTATACACCCTGTGTGTGCATATATACACCCAGTGTGTACACCATTATACACCCAGTGTGTACACTTTTTTTACAACCAGATGTGTACATATTATACACCCAGTGTGTACACTATTATCATCCAGTGTGTACACTATTATAACCCTGTGTGTACACTAATTATACACCCAGTGTGTACTACTATTATACACACAGTGTGTACACTATTTTACTCCCAGTGTGTTACTCTATTATACACCAGTGTGTACACGATCTTATACACCCAGTGGTGCATCTTTAACACCTGTGTGTACACTATTTACAACCAGTGGGTACACTATTTACACCCAGTGTTGTACACTATTATGCACCCAGTGTGTACTCTAATTTACAACCCAGTGTGTACACTATTATACACCCTGTGTTGTACACTTTTATACACCCAGTGTGTACACTATTATACACCCAGGTGTGTACACTATTATACACCAGGGTGTACTCTAGTATACACCCAGTGTGAGCGCCTATTATACACCCAGTGTGTAAACTATTATACACACTGGTGTGTACACTATTATACACCCAGGTGTGTTCATATTTTACCATCCAGTGTGTACACTATTTTACACCCAGTGTGCATATTATACAACCAGTGGTGTTACACTATTATACACCCAGTGTGTGCACTATTTACCACCAGTGTGTACTACACTATTATACACCAGTGTGTGCTATTATACACCCAGTGTGTACACTATTATACACCCAGTGTGTGCACTATTATTCACTGTGTGTACACTATTATATACACCCAGTGATGTGCTCTATTATACACACAGTTGTGTGCTCTATTTTACACCCATTGTGTACACATTATTCAACCCAGTGTGTACACTATTATACACCAGTTGTACACTATTATACACCAGTGGTACACTATTTTACACCAGTGTGTGCACTATTTATTACACCCAGTGTGTACTGTTACACTTTTTATACACCCAGTGTTGTGCACTATATACACCCATTTGTGTTGTTCACTATTATTCACCCAGTGTTGTGCACTATTATTCACCACAGTGTGTACACTATTTTTTCACCAGTGTGTACATTTTATACACCCAGTGTGTACTCAGTATACCCCCCAGTGTGTACACTATTATACACCAGTTGCTGTACCACTATTTATTTACCACCCAGGGTGGTACACATTATACACCCGTGTGTACACTATTATCACCCAGTGTGTTCACTATTATACACCCAGGTGTGTACACTTTTATAACCCTGTGTGTACACTTTTATACACCCAGTGTTGGTGCACGATTATACACCCCCAGTGTGGTTGCACTTTTATACACCCAGTGTGTACACTATTATACACCCAGTGTGTGTACACTATTATACTCCCAGTGTGTACACTATTATACACCAGGTGTACACTTATTTTACGCCCAGTGTGTACACTATTATACACCCTAGTGTGTACACTATTATACACATGTGTGTGCACTTTATACACCCCGTGTGTGCACTATTATACACCCAGTGCTGTTTGTACACTATTATACACCCTGTGTGTGCATATATACTCCGGTGTGTACACTATTATACACCCAGTGTGTACACTATTATACACCCAGTTTTGTGTACACTATTATTCACCCAGTGTGCTACACTTTTATACACAGTGTGTACACTGGTTACACCAAGTGTATACGCTGTAAAACACACCCAATTGTACACTATTAATACACCCAGTGTGTACACTGTTAACCACACACCCATTTTGTACACTATTATACACCCTATGTGTACACTGGTACACCCAGTGTGTACATGGTAACCTAGTGTGTACACTGTAACACTCACCCAATTTGTACACTATTATACACGCATCTGTGTGCCTGATATACCACCCCAGTGTGTACACTGAACACCCAGGTGGACACTGTAACACCCCATGTGTACACTATGATGCACCCGGCGTATGTACATTTGTATCATGCATCCAGTGGTACACCTATTATGCACCCAGAGGGTACATCCAAGGTGTATGGATACACCGTGTGTACACTGTATGATTTACCCTACTTGTTTTACAGGTGTGTACACTGGGTGTATGATACAACAGCATGTACAGTGTGTACACTGGGTGTATGATACACCCAGCATGGACAGTGTGTACACTGGGTTGTATGTTACACCAGTATGTCATGTGTACACGGGTGTATGATACACCAGCATGTACAGTTGTGTACACTGGGTGTATGATTACCCAGCCATGTACAGATGTGAACACTGGGTGTATGATACACCCAGATGTACAGTGTGTACACGGGTGTTGATACACCCAGCTGTATACAGTGTGTTGCACTGGGTGTTTGAATATACCCCCAGCATGTTACTGTGTGGTACACGGGTGTATGATACACCCTGCATGTACAGTGTTGTTTACACGGGTTGTATGAACACCCAGCTTGTACAGGTGTTCACTGGGTGTATGATACACCCAGCATGTGACAGGTGTAAACGGGTGTATGATACACCCAGCATGTACAGTGTGGACATGGTGTTGATATATACCCAGCATGTACAGTGTGTAATGGGTGTAGATACTACCCAGCATGAACAGTGTGTACACGGGTGTAGATACACTCCAGCATGTACAGTGTGTACACTGGTGTATGATATACCCAGCATGTACAGTGGTGTACACTGGCCGTGTATGATACAACCCGCATGTACAGTGTGTACACCGGGTGTATGTTACACCCTGCTTGTACAGTGTGTACTCCGGAGTGTATGATACACCCAGCATGTTACAGTGTTGTACACGGGTGTATGATACACCCAGCATGTCAGTGTGTACACCGGGTGTTGTTTACACCCAGCATGTCCAGTGTGTACACCGGGTGTTTGATACACCCAGCATGTACAGTGTGTACACCGGGTGTTGATACACCAGCATGTGCAGTGATTACATTGTACAATATAAGTTGTTTGTATATAAGTATGATATACCTGGGTGTATACCTTCGTATCATACACTGTATGATACACAGGGTGGACACAGACACCTGGGATGATACTTGTAGCCTTCTGGCACGAAATTATCATTCCACTCTTGTATAATTTTGATATTTATTGGGTTTTCTAATGTTTCGTTCTTTTGCACTCTTCGTTTCAGTTCACATCGTCTACATTAACGCTATATTTAAGTGGGTATTATTCAAGGATACTTCGTTTATCTTAATGGAGGGTAATAAATTCACTTTTTCTCTATAAATAATTTTTATAAATTAAAGTATTAATTATATATTTATTTATATATATATATATATATATATATATATATATTTTTATATATATTATATTACTATATTTAATTTATATATATTTAATTTATATATATTTAGATATATATATATATGTCGTGCCGAAATAGGTTGGTGCATTATTAAATAATTGCACCAACCACTCCAAAACTATTATCCCACCCTGTTTTTAACATTTCTATCTTTATCCATCAATCCCGGCTGCCTTACCCCTTTCATTTTACTACTCCCTCACGAACTTCCCCCCACATCACAATGGCTCTTCCTCACTCCTACAAGATGTTATTCCTCCTTGCCCTTACACGAAATCACGTTTCCCCTATCTTTCTAACATTTAACAATTCCTCAAAATATTCCCTCCATCTTCCCAATACCTCTAACTCTCCATTTAATAACTTCCTCTCCTATTTTTAACTGACAAACCATTTGTTCTTAGGTTTCCCTTTAAACTTTGTTTATATCACCCCAAACTTTTTTTGTTTTCAACAAAATTTTTCTCCCTTACTATTTCTTTTACTCATCATTCCACCAATCGCCTCTTCCCTCCCGCCCCCACTTTCTGTAACCACAAACTTCTGCTGAACACTCTAACACTCATTTTTAAACCTACCCCATAACCTCTTCGACCCCATTGCCTATGCTCTCATTAGCCCATCTATCCTCCAATAGCTGTTTATATCTTACCCTAACTGCCTCCTTTTTAGTTTATAAACCTTCACCTCTCTTTTCCCCTGATGCTTCTATTCTTTTGTATCCCATCTACCTTTTACTCTCAGTGTAGCTACAACTAGAAAGTGATCTGATTATCTGTGGCCCCTCTATAAACATGTACATCCTGAAGTCTACTCAACAGTCTTTTATTCCCAATACATAATCCAACAAACTACTGCCATTTCGCCCTAAAATCATATCTTGTTATACTTTTTTAAACCCCTCTTTTTCTTAAAATATGTATTACCTAAAACAAAACCCCTTTCTATACAAAGTTCAATCAAAGGGGCCCCCATTTTCATTTACACCTGGCACCCCAAACTTACCTACCACACCCCTTTTAAAGTTTCTCCTACTTTGCATTCAGGTCCCCTACCACAATTACTTCTCACTTGGTTCAAAGGCTCCTATACATTCACTTATACATCTCCCAAAATATCTCTCTCTCCCTTACATTCCTCTCTTCTCCAGGTGCATACACGCTTATTATAATTCTTGAATTTACACATTCATATTTCTTTTCTTCTTCCATAACTGTTTTTTCAACATTACTGCTACCCTTCCTTTGCTCTAACTCTCTCAGATACTCCCGATTTAAACCCATTTATTTACCCCACCCCAAACTCTCCTACCCCCTTCAGCTTGTTTCGCTTAGGGCCAGGAATCCAACTTCTTTTCATTTCATAACATCAGCAATCATCTGTTTTTGTCATCCGCACTAACCACGCCATAAAACACCCAGTTTTTTAAAAAAATTTTTCTTCTTCTCTTTTTTAGTAAATGTTAAGGAGAAGGGTTACTGCCATTGCTCCTGCATTTTAGTGCCTCTGACACGCATGGTTACGAAGGGAAAAATTCTTTTCCCTTCCCCGGACAATAGAAGAAATAAAGAAGAACAAGAGTATTTGAAAAGGAGAAAAAACCCCAGATTTGTAATATATTTATGCATGTGCGGGGTCTGTGAGGTGACCAAAATGTAAATGGGTAGAAGATATCCCTTTTTTCTGCGGTTATGAGACGAAAAAGAAAAAAGCAATCCTCCATCATGCAAAACAGTTACAGGTTTTGTTTTACAGTCTCTGGGAGGACGGTAGTACTTCTGGGTGGTTTGCTTCTACCAACTATACTACATGGTATAGTGTA
>NW_026496554.1:0-21728 GCF_026875155.1 Cherax quadricarinatus | reverse complement strand
CGTGTTTACCCAAATCAGGAAAAAACAGTCAAAGCCCAGTGACAGATAAACAGAAGGTGGAGAACTCAAAAGAAATGACAGGGGGTATGTGGGGACGAACAGGAGATTTAAGGAATTTTTTTACAGTAAGACAGGAAGGGTTTGGGGGAAACAGCACAGAAGGGAACATCAAGGGGGAATAAAAAACAAGTGTTGGATGACATACGAACAACTAGGGGGGTGAAAAAGCTCTTAAGTGCCTTTGGGACACCTCAAAGGCGATGGGCCCGGGACAACATCTCCCCAGGGGTCCTAGAGAAGGATCAAGTGCGGGGTCCTCTAACCAAAATTTCAAAAACCCCCCTTTGAAACGGGGCAAAAAAACCTGAAAAGGAAGACGCTAATGTGTCCCATTTTTAAAGAAAGGAAACGAAACGAGGCCAAAACTACGACCTGTGTCTTGACATTTTTGTGTGCAAAGTCAGGAGAAGATTATCAGGAGGAGAGTGGCGAACCCCGGGGAACAAGTTTAAAAAAGGGGAAAACCAGCAGGTTCATAGAAGGAAAATCCTGTATCACAAACCCCCTGGGTTTTTGAAAAGTAACAAAAGTAAGACACGGAGAGATGGGGGGTAGATTGGTTTTCCTGATGCGGAAGGGCCTTTGGACCAGCCCCCACAAGAGTTTTTGTGCAAAAGCTGGAGGTCAGGCGCATGAAAAGGGAGGGCACGCAAGGAAAAGGAATACCTGACGGGGGGCGCAACGGTCTGGTAGTAAAGAGGTACACAGGGGGGCCCCTTTTAGGGCGGGGCCCCCACAGGGGTCGTTCTAGGACCATGCATTTTTGATTTTGTGAACGACATGATGGAAGAATAATCTGAATGCCCCTGTTCGCAATGACGTGAAGTATGAGAAGAACAAAAAGGGACGGGAGAGGCAGGACGCAAAAGACCGGACAGGCTGGACAGGGGGGTCCAGTAACTGGCTTCTTAAATTCAATCCAGCCCAAAAGCAAAGTCATGAAAATTGGGGAGGGGGCAAAGAAGCCGCAGACAGAGTATAGGCTAGTGGGGCAAAGACACACCTCACTCGGGAAAAACCTTTGGGGGGACCATAAAAACCGAGCACATCACCGGGCACACATCAAAAAAATAACGCGCTTACGGGGGCCCTGCAAACCCGGAATACGTTCCAAAACCCTTTAAAAAGGAATTTTTTTTTTTCAAGACACGTACACTGTTAAACAGGCCCCTACTGAGTATGCAGCCTCAGCTTTTAACCCCACCGGTCAACACGTCAAGAAGTTAGAGAAGTACAAGGTTTTCAAAAAGGCTAGTCCCCCGAGTCAGGGGAAGTCGTACAGGAAAGGGTTTAGGGGAAAACGGACTGACGACACGGGGAAAAAGGGTCAGGGGAACAGAAACGACATACAAAATACTGCGGGGAAAAAAAGGTGGACAAGATAGGTGTTTCCCGAGAGGGGACACAGGGCAAGGGGTCACAACTGGAAGCTGAAGATCAGACGAGTCACAGGACGTTAGGAAGATTTTTCAGTCATAGAGTTGTCAGGGGTGGAATAGCCCAGCAAGTGAATATGGGGCAGGGGAAACCCAAAATAGTTTTAAGAAAGGTATGACAAAGCCAGGGAAACAGAGAGAGAGGGACCCAGTAGGATCGGAAGAGGGGGGGGCCAGGGGGGAGTCTCCCACCCCTTCAAAACCCCAATTAGGTGAGTACAAAAAAGGTGAGTACACACGCACCACACACACACAAACACAAACACCACCACACACACACACAACACACACACACACACACACCACACGCCCACACACCACAACAACACATACACAACCACGCACGCACGCACCACACACACACGCACACACACACACACACACACACACACACATACACACAACCACACACACCACACACACACACAACAACACCACACACCACCACACTCTCACAAAACATACACACACCATACCACACACACATCACACACCACACACACACACACACACACATGAATACTGACAGGGGGAAACAACGAGTCAGGACGTAAAATGTATCACAGGGGGCACCTGTGAAGGGGTCCCACAGGGGGCGGGCCTAGGACATGCTTTTTTTGGGATATTGAACGACATGACGGAAGGTTAGACTCAAAGTGTCCCTGTTTTTCAGATGATGTAAGTTAATGAGGAGAATTAAAATTTGAAGGGCCAGGCAGGACTTCAAAGAGACCCGGACAGACTGGACACCCGGTCCCAAATGGGTTCTCGAATTTAATCCCCGCCAAAAAAGCAAAGTCAAAAAAGGGGAAGGGGCCCGAAGACCACAAGACAGATAAGGTAGGTGGCCAAAAACGAAACCTCACTCAAGAAAAGATCTTTGGGTGGTATAAAACCGGGCATGTCCCGGAAGCAACATCAATCGATAACTGCTGCAGCAATTTGGGGGGCCTGGGAAACCCCGAGAACACATTCCCACCCCTTAGTAAGGGGAAACATTCAAGACACTGTACACCGGTATTCAGGCCCATACTGGGGTAAAGCAGCATGTTTGGAACCCCCACTTGATAAAGCCGTCAAGAAACTAGAGAAAAATACAAAGGTTTGCAACAAGGTTAGTTCCAGAGCAAAGGGGGAATGTCCTATAAAGAAAAATTTAAGGGAAATGGGCCGACGACACGGGGGACAGGGGGTCAGGGGGACATGATAACGCAATAAAATACTGCGTGGAATAGACAAGGTGGACAAGGAAGATGTTCCCGGAGGGACACGAAACAAGAGGCCCAAAAATTTTTGGAAGTTGAAGACACAAAAGGTCAGAGAGATGAGGGAAATATTTCTTCAGTCTAAGTTGTAAGGCAGTGGAAAAACCTAAAAAGAATAGTGGAGGCAGGAACCATACACGTTTTTAAAATGAGGTTTGAAAAGCCTGGGCGGGGAGAGGGGGTCTAGTAGCAACCGGGGAAAAGGCGGGGCCAGGAGCTGGATCGACCCCTGCAACCACAAAAAAGGTGAGTACAAATAGGTAGTACACACACACACACACACGCACACACACCACACACACCACCACCACACCACACAACACGCACAACAACACCACACACACCACACACACACACACACACACAACACACAACACACACAACCACGCAGCCACTTTTTCTCCATATTTGTGGTGTAGGGAGTCGAGTCACACTCTTGGCCCCCTCTTTTCCCGGTCGCTACTAAAATACCTCTTCCCCGCTCCATGAACTTTATCGTAATTTTCTTAAAACCTATCTATGGATCCTGGTCCACCATGTTTGTGGGGTGTGTGTTTGACAGGAGAGGTCAAAATTTCAGGGATAAAGACCCCCCCAAAGGTATTAGGAACCCCCTAGGGGGGTAGGGAGAGATTTGAAGAAAAAATGGAAAACCAAAACTGGTAATATTACTTTAATTTTTAATTTTAAATAGCAAAAAGCTTTTTTAAGACTTTTTATAGCCTTGAAAGGGCTTGAAAAGTAAGTTTCATAAGTTTTGGAAGTTTCAAAAAAAGGCTTTATAAGTCAACCTTTTTTGGGGGAGTTTGTTTAAATAAGCCTTGCAAGTTTTAAGTAAGGGGGGGGGCCCGTTCACATCATGTTTGTCTCCCCTTGGGGGGCCCTTGGGGGGGGGACACCCTAAAAAACTTACCTCTTTATTTAACTTAAGACACGGCCGTGTGCGCAAAAAATCTCGAAAAAAATTGGTTTTTAAACTTAGTGCACCTGTTCGTCCCTCGTTTCAAAAACCCTTTTCTGAATAAGTTTTTAATTTCGGCTTAAATTCAAAGTTTTTAGTGGGGGGCACTCCCCCCCTTACTTGTGGCATAACCTACTGAGGGCCCACAAAATTCTACTGGTGGATTTAACCCTACTGATGGCCTAACCTACTAGGGGGGCACAAACCCTACTGATGGCACAAACCTACGGATGGGACTAATTATTGGTGGCCAAACCCTTTACTTTGGCGCAAAGCCTGCTGAGGGGCAAAAAACCTTTGTTGCACAAAATACTATTTGCCTCCTCCCTGGAAGAAGTAGGGGCCCACATTTTTTAATGACCTCCCCCCCCCCCCAATGCCATTATGTGACTAAAAATTAAAATTACCCAAAAAAATTTAAAAAAAATTTTTTTAAATTATAATTCACGGGAATTCATGGGATTCAAAAAATTTTCCCCAGTGGGGTGTCTCCCAGGGGATGGTCTGCATTTGTTGGTCTGAAAGTTTGGGTTTCTGACAGTGTTGTCGGGTTTAGTGTTTTTCTGCCAGTGTTGGGGTCTAGCAGTGTTGGTGTGACAATGTTGGTCTAAAATTTTGTCTGTGTTACAATGGGGTTTGGCATTGTTGATGGCAGTTTTGGGGTTGTGTTGATAATTGGGCCCAAACACTTTTGGAAACAGCGGGTTTAAACAAGCGGGAAACTAGTACGGGGTCTGCCATAGGCAGCTTCCAGAGCCCAAAAAGGGACGAACAACGAGGAAGCTCGAAGAACTAAAACAAAACAACCGGGGAAGAAGAAGGGGGACATGATAATGCCGAAAAAAAGGTACTCAAAGGTTTCGATAAAGAAAGTTGGGTCCTGGGATTTAAAAATTTATGTTCAGGGCTTTAGTCTTGCAAGAGATGATCAAGTGTTTGGGAAAATTTTAAAGGGGGAAAAACAGTCTTTTCTTCAAACAGTTGCTGACGGGGCTACAGATCCTGACGGGCCCCAGAAAAAAACCTTCATCACCCCTCTCTTTGTTTTGAATTTTAACGAGAAAAAACAGTAAAATCATTTTTCTTAATTTGCTGATTTCCCAGTACCTTTTTACCTAAAGGGGGTTGTTTCCCTGAAAGGGACGACGTGGGAGTAAATGGTAGGAGCATTCTCTTTCTTTTTAAAAAGTGAGTGCATAAAAGGGTTTCCCAATTTGGGTTGGTTTTTTCTTGAAGAAAATAAAAATTAAAAACGTCTGAGTATATGCCAAATTTCATCTTCGACATGTTTTGGTTATTTTAAATGTGAGGGGGAAATTGATTTTTATTTGAGTGGTTCTTCTCTAGATCCCAAAAGGGTTTTGACTTTGGGCCAGGACTGCGCAAAAAAGGAAAAACCTTAGTCACCCCAAATTTTTTGGCTTGTAGGAAACTTGTCCTGTGTGGAAAAAAGGTTGGGAAATTTAAATTTCAATTTCCCAAAAGATCGATGAAATCCTGGGGGGGGTTTTGATGCGGGGTTTGGTCCCCAACCACACACATAGCTTTTCAAAATTTTCAACAAAAGCACATTCCCCTTGTATAGGAAAAACACGAGAGAGAGGGAGTCTTTTATTTTGATATTTATTGTACCGGGGTAAACATCACATACGTAAAAACGTCTTTTTTTTGGGAAGGTTTTTAATACAGGTCTTTATTCAACCTTGGAGAGAGCCCAAAGGGAAAATAAGTCACTTGTTGATTTTTTTGGGGTTTTAACCCCGGTTCTCTACACATATGCTGCTATGTATGAAATTCTATGAAAATGTATTTGTGTTCCCTAAAATAAATTAACTTATTATTTTACTTAGCGACAATAAAAAAAATGTTTAAAAAACAATGTGATGAAATTTGGAACAAGAAGCAGAAATGGAAAGGGAATTTAAAGAGCAAAGGGTGAGCTATAGAGAGGTTAGGAAGTAACCCCCTCATTTTCCGGGTGGGAAAACAAGTGGAATGAATAGAGAAGTATTTGGGTTGGAGGCAAAAATCATAAAGTTTAAAGGAATTTGCGATTGGGCCCAAAGAGGGAAGGCCCGCGTTTTAAGCTGGAGAGTTTTTAAAGATTAAGGGGCCCGGGCCGGGAAAACTGGGGTTTTCGACCCCATAAAAAACCATTTACCCCAAGCCCCAGACAGCACAGACCACACACAAAACGACACACACACAGACACACACCCCAGACACACACACACACCACACCAAACACAACACACACACACACAACAACCACACCACACAACACACCACCACAAAAACCGCCCAAAAACCACGGGCACTCCCATATCACTCCCCCCCTCCCTCCCCCAAACCCCCCCCTTTCCCTCCATCCTCCCCCCCCAATCCCCCCCTTTAAAATTTTATGGCCCCGCTAAGGGGGGGAAAAAATTTTTGGAAATGGATTTTATTGTGATGAATTCAGATTTGGCTTGACATTTTGGAAATTTCAAAAATTATTATTTAGTTTTAATTTCCCCGATTGGTGACGATTTGGTCGCTCCCCACAAGGGGGAAGTTAAAACCCCTTTCGGTTTTTGTGTTTAATGTGGTTTAATACCGCCTGGGATAACCCCATGAGTGGAAAAACCCCGCATGTAATATTTTATGCTTTGTGGAAAATTTTTGGTGTGGAAAAATGCTGATTGTGGTTTAATGTTGCTTTGGGATAATCCAATTTGGGAATTTTTTTTTGGGCAGTGTCGAGGTGTCTTTTTTACTGTTTTTAAATTTTTTAAAAAATCAGGGAAGTTTTATTTTTTTTCTGTGGCCCTATTTTAAAGGAGGGGGGTTAAGAGCACGTCATTTTTCCCCTCTCTTCTAATTTTATGTTTTTTTTCCTCCTAATCTCCCTTGTACATTTTTAATTACCGATTTGCTTGTTTCTTTAAGGTGAAGTTTTAAAAATTTTCTTTTTTTTTCCTGGTTTTAAACTTAACAAATTTTTGAGGACAAAAATTGTTGCGAGGTTGACCCAAAAAGCATTATTACCCTCATTTTCTTTTAAAAGTTCTTCTCATTCTATGAAGGATATGTCTTTGTTGTTTTTCTTTTTTTTTTGAGTTCCTCATTTTTCCCGTTTCTTGGGGAAATTTGGGAATTTTTCTAGAGCTCTTTGGAAGATTTTTTTTATATCTTACGTTTTTTGGGGCGTTTTCTACTGAGGCGACTTTCATCCAAATTTTACTTTGTCACCCACAAAGTTGCGAGAAATTTAGAGGGGGGCCAGGCCCGACCCCTGAGTTACGAACCTTTTCCCACTGTAAACTTTGGGAAATTTTATTTTAAACTTACAAATACTCCTGTGATCTATTCATTAGAAGCTTTTAATCCATTTGCAAATTTTTCAGTTAAAACCTGATGTTTTTTTAATGTTTTTTGTCACTCTATGATCACTTCTGTCAAAGGGCCTTATTTGAATTTCCGTTTTCCCGCCCGCCTGCACTTTTGGATTCTTCCGGGCCTAAAAAACTTGAATTTTTTTATTTTACAAGTTTTGTACAAATCCCAAAGAGTTAGTTGTGACGGCTTTGATCTTAAAACCCCCACGATGGACCCGTATGTGCGGATCTTACATGTAGTTATTATTATACTGAAAAAGAAAGAGTTTTTAAATTTTGTGGTTTCTGGAGGTGGTGAATCAGAAATGTGTTTAAACACCGGCGTGTGGGGGGGAAATTATTTGGGCCCTATTATATTAACTGAAAAACTAAGCTACAGTGGATTTGGGTTTAAATTTAAAGACCCCTCATCACCCCAAAACCCCCAAAACAAGACCGGGACCACACACACACAAACACACACACACCACACACACCACCACACAACCCCAACACAAAACCTTTAAAAAATCATACAATACCACTTAGCTAGGGGCCTTTTCTTTAAAGGGTTTTTAAAAAATCAAAGTGGGGACCCCCAAGGTGAGATTGGCCATCACAAACCACCAAGGTGAGACTGGCCATCACTACCCTAAGTGAGGTGGCCCCCAATCCCAAATTGGTGAGATTTGGCCCCCATTTAAAACCCCCCCCCTTTTAGGTGAGACTGACCACCACTACCCCCCTTTGGTGGGGATTGGCCCCCACTACCCCCTAGGTAAACTCTAACCCCGGAGGCTATTTCACCAGCAAAAACCTTAACACAAGATAAGCACAGAGGCCTGAGGGGGGGAAAAGGGAGGGAACGGTTTGGGAAGGGTTAGAAAAAAAAAAAGGGAGGTAAAAATGGAAAAGTTTGGGGTAGGAAAGGCTGGAAGGATAGTGGGAAATGGGGTGGGGAAAGATAAGTGGAATGAAGATGACGAAACAAGAGTACAAAGAAAAAAAAAAGGAGTGGGGGCCCGGGAGGGGGGGTAAAAGAGGGGGGGAGGGGTGGGGAGAGGGGTGCGGGACAAAATGAGGGCAGCGGGCAGTCCCCCCCCCTCCCCAACAATGGATCAAAACACAAAAGCCTATGATAAACCCCCATTTAAAAGTGTTGGGATGTAAACCCCCCCCTTTCCCTCCCTCCCTCCTTCCCCCTTGCCCCCCCCCAACTCAAGAGGGAAAGCACCCCCCCTCACTCACTAAAAGGTAATAAAACCTTCCTCCCCCCCCCTTTACCCCAATACAGAAAACCCCCACAAAGAACCCTTTTTAAACCTCCTCAAGGGGGGAAAAACGGGAAAAGGAGTTTTCCATCACTCAAGAGGGGAACTTTGGGGTAAGGAGCTTCCCCACTCAAGGGGGGAAACACCAGGGTAAGGAGCTTCCACTCATAAAGAGGGGAAACCCAAAGGGTTTAAGGATTTTTCCACTCATTTCAAGGGGGGAACATCAGGGAAAGGAGTTTCCCCACCCCACTCAAAGAGGGAAACCAGGGAAAGGGAGTTTTCCACTCCTAAAGGGAGAGTAAAACCCCAAAGGGTAAGGAGTTTTCCACCCCCTCAAGAGGGAAAACCAGGAAAGGAGCTTCCACTCCCCTAAAGAGGGAACCCCAAAGGGAAAAGGACCCTTCCACTCACCAAAGAGGGGAACACCAGGGTAAGGAGCTTTCCACTCACCCCAAAGAGGGGAACCCCGGGGGAAAGGGGCTTCCATTCATTTCAAGGGGGGAACCCCAGGGTAAGGAGTTCCACTCACTAAAGAGGGAACACCAGGGAAGGAGTTTCCACTCACTCAAAAAAGGGAAAACACCGGGGTTTAAGGAGTTCCCCCTCATCAAGAGGGGAAACCCCCCAGGGTTAGGAGTTCCACCCCACCCCCAAGGGGGGAACACCAGGGAAAGGGCTTCCACTCACTCATGAGGGGAAAACACCGGGGTTTGGGAAGTTTCCCATCCCCTAAAGAGGGAACCGGGGAAAGGAGTTTCCCTCCCCAAAGGGGGAAAGAACACCAGTGAAAAGGGCTTCCACCACTCAAGAGGGAACCCCAAAGGTAAGGAGCTTCCACTCACTCAAGAGGTGAACCCCAAAGGTAAGGGCTTCCACTCACCCAAGGGGGGAAAACCCCAGGGTAAGGAGTTTCCCCACTCATCAAGAGGGAAACCAGGGTAAGGAGCTTCCACTCACTAAAAGAGGGGAACACCGGGGAAAGGGAGTTTTCCCTCACTAAAGAGGTGAAAAACCAGGGAAAGGGGAGCTTCCCTCACTAAAGGGGGCCCCCAAAGGGAAAGGAGTTCCCAAATCCTAAAGGGGGAAACCCCCGGGGGTAAGGAGTTCCACTCATCAAGAGGGAAAAAATCGGGGAAAGGAGTTTCCCCCACCCCTCAAGAGGGGAACACCAAGGTAAGGACTTCCTCACTCAAAGAGGGGACCCCAGGGTAAGGAGCTTCCACTCACTCAAGAGGTGAACACCAGGGAAAGGGCTTCCATCATCAAGGGGGGAAAACCCAGGGTAAGGAGCTTCCACTCACTCAAGGGGGGAACACCGGGAAAGGGCTTCACTCATTCAAGAGGGGGAACACCGGGGGTAAGGAGTTCCACCCCACTCAAGAGGGGGAACACCCGGGTAAGGGCTTCCACTCACTAAAGGGGGGAAACCCGAGGGAAAGGAGTTCCATCACTCAAGAGGGGAACACCGGGGTAAGGAGCTTCCACTCACTCAAGAGGGGGAACCCCAGGGAAAGGGGGCTTCCCCCTCACTAAAGAGGGGAACACCAGGGAAAGGGAAAGTTCCCCACTAAATAAGAGGTGAAAAACACCGGGAAAAGGAGTTTCCCACTCACTAAGGGGGGAAACCGGGGGTAAGGAGCTTCCACTCATCAAGAGGGGAACCAGGGAAAGGAAAGGTTTTTCCACTCACTAAAGGGGGGGAACCCAGGGAAAGGGGGTTTTCCCCTAAATCAAAGAGGGGAACACCAAGGAAAGGAAAGTTTCCCACTCACTCAAGAGGGAACACCAGGGGGAAAGGGAGTTTCCCCACTCATTTCAAGAGGTGAACACCGGGAAGGGGAGCTTCCCCCCCCACTCATGAGGGGAACCCCAAGGTAAGGAGCTTCCACTCATTTCAGGGGGGAAACCCCCAGGGTAAGGGGGGTTTCCCCCAAACCCCAAGGGGGGAACACCGGGGTAAGGAGCTTCCACTCACTCAAGGGGGAAACATCAGGGTAAGGAGCTTCCACTCACTCAAGGGGGGAAACAACCCCAGGGTAAGGAGCTTCCACCCCTAAAAGGGGGGAAACTCAGGGTAAGGAGTTTCCCCCCACTCACTAAAGGGGGGGAAACCCCAGGGTAAGGAGCTTCCACTCACTTAAGGGGGGAAACACCAGGGTAAGGAGTTCCCCCAAAACAAGAGGGGAAAACACAAGGGAAAGGGGCTTCCTCTCAAATTGGGGGGGGGAAACCTTTTTTCTTGTAGTTTTCCCTATGTTGTTTCCAAAAGGGAAACCCCCCCCGCGGCCCGGTCCCAGGCGGGCCCTTGGGGGTTACTGCCCTGATTGATCACGTGGTTGGTGAAAGGGGGGACAGCAGTCTGCCGAAAGCATCCCACCCCGGTTGAGCAGGAATTAAATTGGGGAAATTTTTTCGGGGCCCCCTTTTAAAAGAAACCCAGGATTTTTTGGAAATTTCCCCCTTTAGGGAATTAAAAAGATGGGGTTAAAAAAGTCGGGGCCCTTTACATTTAAAGGGAGTTTTAAAGGGTATTATTTTCCCCCTACTTTTCACCGGGGGGTACCCTTTGCAATGTTACCCCCTTTTTATTTTAGTGTTTCCCGGGGTGCGAAAATTTTGGGGGCCCAACCCCTTCAGTATTTCCAGGTGTAGTTTTATGATGTATCTTCCTACGGCTCCAGGGACTTCAAGAATCCATTAATTTAGATTTTTGGGAGAGTTTATATGGGGTGTGAATGTTCTATGTCTTTTTCCCAGCTCTGAAATTTTCACCCTGTGTTAAAGGGAGGCTGTTAGTAAAACAGAAATTTCCCGGAAGAAAAAACGATTTGACCTGAAGGTTCATCATTAGCTTGGCTTCTCTTGTTTTGAAAGTTCTAGTTATTCACGCTATCTTTTTCCCTTGGAAAATTGCGATAACAACATTATTGTATTCCTTGGAGGGTGAGATATTCTAAATTTTTCACTCCCAAAATTTCTTTTTGGGACTTACGTTCTACTGAGTGATTAGGTTTTATTTTGGGCCCTCCGATTTCTTTTATTTCCCCCTTCTTCAGTAACACAGAAAACAAAAATTTTGTCCTCACTGGACACACATAGTTGTCATTTAGCCAGCGGAAAAATTGGGTTGTTTATCACCTTTAAAGACTTGCTTTTATCCTTTTAGATGTCACTTATCCAAAATGCTGAGGATGATATAGTGTTTGGTTTTTGGCTCTGTGTCACGTATGAAAAGGAGAAAGAAAAGGTGGGGAGGGGTACGGGTTCCTTGTGGGACCCCACTCTTCATTGTACCCAGCCCCTTTGGCTATTACTTTTGTTTTAAATTTTAGGAAAATTTAACATCGATTACCTATTATCCCTTCCCGTTATTTCATTTGCACGAATTTTTCCCAAAACAAGATGAAGATCTTCCCCACCACTCCAAAGGGGGAAATTCCAAGGGAAAGAAATGGGGATTTTTTTCCCGGGTTAGGGGTGAAAAGGTTGTTTTCCTTGGGGGGGGGGAGAGAGAGAGAGAGAGAGAGAGAGAGAGGAGAGAGGGGGAGTTTGGGGGGAAGAGAGAGAAGGGGAGGGGGGAGGAAAAGTGAGAGGGGAGAGAGAAAAGAGAGAGGAGAGAGTGTTTTCTCACCCAATTTTGGTTGCAGGGTCGAGACTCAGTCTGGCCCCGCCTTTTTATGACCCTTAATGGATTTTCCTTTTTTCTCCCCGCTCCCTGAGCTTTATCATTCCCGTCTTTAAAAATATGTTTAGTTCCTGCCTTCAATACATCACCCGCCCGATATTTTCCCCTTCCTAAATACTCTGTGGCTGAAAAAAATACTTTCCCAACATCCCTTTGACTCATCCCGAACTTCAACTTCCAATTGTGGCCATTTGTTTCTGTGTCCCATATCTGGAAAAAACCTGTCTCGGGCCCCCTTGACTATTTTCCCGCAAATTTTTTGGGATGTCATTATCAGTCTCCCTGGGCCCTTTCCCGTCCTCCCCGTTTTCGTCAAAAACCCATGTGTGTGTGTGTGTGTGTGTGTGGTGTGTGTGTGTGTGGTGTGTGTGTGTGTGTGTGTGTGAGGGGTTTTGTGTGTGGGGTGTGTTTTTTGCAAGATGCCCCCCCTTTTTAAAAATTTACTCGTTGTAATATATAAAACGAGGGGGGAAAATTTAAAGGGGGGATGAGGGGAGGGGAGTTCTCCCATTAATGCTTCCCCAAAAAATTTAGGGGTAGGGAAGGACTGAGGGAAGGGGGACATGCTCGTTTACCTTAATACACCATTAAAATTTGGGGACTTAGGCCCGGGGAGGGGACGGGTTTAGGGGGGGTACGGTGGGGAGGTACAAAGGGAAAGGAAAAGGTTTCGAGTGAGGGGGGTTCGGGTGAGGAGAGGTTTTCGAATTTAAAGGGAAAGGGACGGGTGAGGGGGAAAATATGGTTTAGGGGGGGGTTTAAAAAAAGAAACTAGGGGAAAATAGGAAAAGAAGGGGGGATAGGGGTTTTCAGAAGGGATGAACCAGGGGAGGTAAGAAATTTCGGAAGGTGGAATGAGGAGAGGGAGAAGCTACGGGGGGAAATTGGGAAAGAGAGGAAGTAGGGCTACGAGAACTAAGAACGAAAACGAAGTAGGAGCTACGGGGAGGAAGAAACGAGGGGGGATAGGAAAATAGGGAGGTAAAGGGAAAGAAAGGGGGGGTAGGAACTTTAAAGGGGGTAGGAACTAGGGAGGTGGAACTCCCGGGGGGTAGGAAAAGAGGTTTCGGGAGGTAGGAAAAGGAGGAGGTAGGGGGGTTTTTGGGAGGTTTGGAAAAGATGGGGAAAAAAAAAAAATAGGGGAAAAAGAGGGGGGGGAAGGGGGGCCCCTTTTCCGGGTTACCTCGATCTGGGTGGCCAGAAAGGGCCGACAAGGACAAAAAGGTTTTTCTAGAAGGGGGCCTTTTCATATTTGATCTTTCTCTCTCTCTCTCTCTCTCTTTTCTCCTTCTCTTCTTTCTCTCTCTCTCTTTTCTCCTTCTTCCCTTATTCTTTGGGGTTTTGGCGAGTGGCGCAAGTACTCGTACTTTGATGCGAGTAAGCTCGAATCCCGCTGTGGAAAAAGGGTAAGTTTTATAAACCACAGGACCACCCAAACCTTTCTGTGGCTGCGGGGGGCAGTAGGTTTTGGGTTTGGGCCCGTGGTTTTTAAAAGGGCATGGGTTCTCGCTTTTCCTGAGGCACGCCAGTACAAAATGGGTTCGAAACCTTGGGGTAGCGCAGTGTTGTTTTTGATCAATACCATGTCCGTGGTTTCAATTTAATTTTTTTAATATATATATTTTATTATATAAAATTTTTATATTATATATTTTAATATTTAATATAATATTATATATGCAAAAAGATCAAGTAAAAAAGGTGATTTTTAGCTATGCAAAAAAACCACTCTGAAAAAATAGGAAATTCCCAAGCGTTTGTGAAATTCAAATTTTCAAGGAAAATTATGAAAGTTTAAAAAATCCCAAAAGGGAAATATATAAAAGGGGTTTGGCCAAACAACCCCACTTCAGGGTCCCACAACGGTTTAAAAAGTTTACGCGCACCGGCCCCAATGGCAGGGGCCTTTGCACAATCAAAACCCCAAACATTTACCCGAAAATTTAAAAAATTTTTATTTGTCCAGTGTATTAATTTAAAATTTTTTCCCCAAAATTTTATTAATTATTTAAAGGATCTAATTTTTTATAAACAAAGGGGAATTTTTTTTATTATTGTCAAAAATGCTTTTTTTGAAAAAAGATTTTAATTTTTATTCCCGTCAGTTCCCGTCCTGGTTCATTTGATGGGAAATATCCAAAAATTTTTAAAAAGGTTAAAAGATTTTAAAAAAACCAAGAAAAAGTAATTTATAAATCTTTTAAAATTGTAGAAATTTCTTTTTACAATCCAAAAAGGGACAAAACCCGCCTTATTTAAATAAAAATGTTGGTTCTCCTTACCATTTAAAACTTGGTTGATATCCTTCTCTTTTTAAAACTTTTAATTTTTAAAGTTTTTTATTTAAAAAACTTGGGTACAGTAAAAAAATTTTGATAAAGGGAAATTCCCCCAAAAAGGGTATGGATGGTCATAAGTTTTCCCTTTTAAAATTTCGATAAAGGTTTTTTACGGTCAAAATGGTTAAAAAAACTCGAATAAGATTTAAAAAAAACATAAATTAAAGCATTAGAACTGGACAAAAATTTCCAAAAGCTCTATTTATTATGTAAAAGATTTTTAACCAAACCAAATTTATTTTTAAAAACTTTAGAAATGTTTTTATCAAGCAATCCATGGGGCGACAGAAAAATAATTGAATTTTGTTTCATAAAAAGAATTTTGACAATTTAAAATTTTAATATTTTTCCCTTTTGGGGGATATAAATTAGATCCCTTTTTTTTAAAAAAATTAAAAAAAATTTTGGGAAAAATTTAATAATACATGGACAAATAAAAATTTTTAAAATTTTTTGGGGGAGAAAAGTTTGTGGGGGAGTTGTGCAAAGGGGCCCATTTCCCAAATTGGGTCGGGGCGGGTAGGTGTTTTAAAACCCTTTTGGGATCTGATTAAATGAGGTTTCTGGGCCCGGGCCCCTTATATAGCTTCCTTGGATGCCCTTTTCTTTCATAGTTCCTTGATAAATTTTAGTAGTACGAACCCCCTTGGAAATTTTTTTTTCTTTCAGAGTGGGGTTTTTTTGCATATTTTTTTAAAATATTATAAAATTTATATATATATTATATATATATTTATATATATATATATTTATATATATATATGTCGTGCCCAAAAAGGGAGGGCTTTCGATTTTTGGCTTAAATAAACAACGCTCATCTTTCCCTATAGGACAAAGGGGAAAATTTGGGGTATGCAAAAATTTCGCCAAAATCTTCTGAACCTAACGAAAAAAAAGTATTTGATTGTGTTTGTCAAAGGATTAAAATTTTTGTAAAAAAAATTTAAAATATTATGGTTGGGTTAAACTTTAAAAAAAATTGTCTTGTTATAATAAGGTTTTGGTAAATTTTTAAGTTTCTTTTGGTGTAAAATTATAAGTTTTTACATCAACTTAATTAAAAAAGAAACTTTAAACGTATATGAGGAAAAATTTTTGAAAAGGGGGAAATTAATTTTTTAAAAGAGTTTTTGCTAATTTACCCGTTTTACATATTCGGCACGACATATATATATATTATTATATAAATATATATATATATAATTTAATTGTTTTTAAGCAAAATTTTGCTTTGGGCGCTGCATGCCCAAATTTTATAAAAAGTATGATTGGGTTGAAAAACATACATCATTGGGGTTTTTCCCTTTTAAATGGGGAAAAGATTGATTTTAAAAAAACATCAACAACCCTTTGGGATAACAGAGCCCCAAAAAGGCTCAGCTTCATGATCTGCGCATCACAGTTTCCTTTTAAAAACCAATTTGCTTCTGAAAAATGGTAAAAGTTAAGTTTTGTTGGCTAGGGTATAAGTTTTTGTTAGGGAAGTGTTTTTTAAAGGGAAAATTTTATGGCCCTTTTTACGGGGCGGACGATCAAAATCCCCCAAATCCCTTTCCCAACGAAATTTGGGAAAATTTTTGTTTCAAAAAATTAGAAATGATATAACCTTTTTTTTAAAACCACAAAAAGGGACAGCATAAACCCAAAATTAACCTAACCAACCTAATTAAAAATAACCTAACCCCAACTTAAAAATAAACCAAAATTAATAACCTTAACCCAAAATAAAAAAAACCTAAATAATTAAACCCAACCCAACCCAACCCAACCTAACCCCAAACCCAACTTAATTAACTTAATTTAAACCCAACCTAACCTAACCTAATTTAAACCCAACCTAACCTAACCCAACCTAACCTAACTTTTTCCTAAACCCAACCTAAAACCCAAACCCACTAACCTAATTAACCCAACCAACCTTTTCCCTTTCCCTTTCCCAAAAACCCCCCTAACCTTTAACCCAATTTTAAAACCCCCCTTACCCTTTCCTAACCTAAATTTTCCCTTTCCCCCCACCCAACCTAAACTAACCTTTTAAAACCCACCCAAAACCCCACCTTACCGCCTAACCTAACCTTACCTTGCCTAACCTAACCTTACCTTACCTTGCCTAACCTAAACCCAACCCGCCTAACCCCACCTTACCTTTTCTTAAAACTAACCCCAAAATCCCTTAAATTGCCTAACCTAACCCAACCTCAACCTTTTCCTTGCCTAACCTACCCCTTAAACCCTTTCCCAAACCCAAACCCTTTCTTTGCCTAACCTAAAACCCTTTCCTTGCCTTTCCTAACCTTAAACCCAACCCAAAACCCAACCTTACCTTTTCCTAACCTAAACCCAACCTAACCTTACCTTGGCCCAAACCCAATCTTCCCTTTCCTAAACCCAACCTAACCTAACGTAACCCCAAATAACGTAATAAACCTCCCTTTAAACCTTTAAATTCCCAACTAACCTAACCCCAAATAACCCCAAACCAACCTCACCAAAATTAAAAAACGTAAAAATTTGCAAAACCTAACCTTGAATAGTCTAAACCCAAAAAAACCCCAATTAAAATATCGGACACAAAGGGCTAACTTTAAATTAATGTAAAATAAAATTGATAAGGGAAGTGAAAAAGGGAACCCAAACCTGATTAAAAACCCTCTTTTCTCCCTATTTTCCCCTTTATTCCCTTCCTTCTTTTCTTCCTTTCCCGGGTTTTCCCCACCCTTCCCGTCCTCCTTCCACCTTCTGTCCTCCTTCCCACCTTCCCGTCTTCCCACCTTCCCGTCTTTCTAACCCTTCCCGTCTTCCTACCTTCTGTCCTGGGGGGGCTGTCAAACCTTTCACCAGAGCCCCCAGCGTCCCGGAGTCAGCCCTTTGGGGGTAATTTAGTTTCTGGGGTTTTCGTCGGGCGTCAAACCACTGTTTGGTCTGATTTTTTGCTGACAATTCAAGCCGAATCTAAATTTTGGCGCCTGAGGGTGAGGGGGGGTGGGGGGGGGTAGGGGGGGGAAACAGAGGGGGGAAGAGGGAATAAAATAGGTAGGGAAAAGGAAGTTTGGTAGGGGAGGGGGGGGAGCGGGGTAGGGGAGGGAAGGTGAAAGGGAGTGGTAGAGGAGGAAGGGGGGGGGGGGGGGAGGGGGGGTTTTGAGGGGGGGGGGGGAGGGGGGGAAATTTTGGCTGCTTTTTTCCCCCTCTGTATCAAAAATTTTTTTTGGGGTTTTTTTTTTAGTGATTTTATTTTTTTTCGTATTTTTTTTTTTTTACTCTTTTATTTTTTTGGTTTTGGAAAATTTTTTTAAACGATCTTTTTTTTATTCTTTTTTTTTTTTTTTTTGCTTTTTTTGGGTCGACCCTTTTTTGTCGTTTCCCTTTTTTTTCGGTTTTTTGTTGCTTTTGGGTTTTTTTTTTTTATTAATGAGGGTTTTTTTTTTTTATTTTCGTGTTCCCGGTTTTTTTGATATGTTTTTGATGTGTTTTTTTGTTCGTTTCGTTTTTTGGAGAGTTTTGAACGACGTTTTATTTACGAGGGTTTTTTTTTTTTGGGTTTTTTAGTTTTTTTTTAATTGGGTTTTTTTTTCCATGAGTTTTGTTTTCTTTTCCTTAAAGAGTTTTCTGTTTATGTTTATGCTGTTGTCTTTCTGTTTATGTCTTTTCTGTTGTTGCTTTCAGTTGCTGTCCTACCGTTGTTTCTTTCTGCTGCTTTCCTTTTTGGTTTATGTCTTAGGTGTGCCTTTCGTTGTTGTCTTCCCCTTGCTTGTTTCTGTTGCTGTCTTCCCGTTGTTACATCGTGGCTGAAACTGAAATATCTCTGTTAACGTTTTACTAAATTTTAAACAATTTTTTAAACCCCAAATTACGGGCCTCTTCGCTTTTTTCCCCCTTAACACATCGGTTATTTCTCCCCTCGGACAGCGCTTTCGCGGGATTTTCAGCGATTCGCGTGCGCTTTTTTTGAGGGTCAATTTGCCTGGGGGGTTTTTTGGTCGCCCGCCCTGTCGTTCCAATTGTATAAAAAATTTTAAAAAAAATTTTTAAATAGTTTAAAAGTGGGTTTAAGTTTAGTGAATATTTGAAAATTCTGCCGCTTTTGTGTGGGGGTGGGGTGTGTGTGTGTGTGTGTGTGTGTGTGTTGTGTGTGGGGTGTGTGTGGGTGTGTGTGTGTGTTGTTGTGTGTGTGTATGTGTGGGTGTGTGTACTCAACCCAAATTTTGGTTTTCAGGGGTCGAGATCGTCTAGCCCCCCCTTTCACTGATCGCTATAGGTCCTCTCTTTTTTTTTTCCTGAGCCCTTTTTTCATACCTGTCTTAAAGTATGCAAAGGTTCCCGCCTCCACTACACACTTGCTAGGTTTTCCACTTCCCCACGACCCAAGAATGAAGAAATACTTCCCAATATCCTCTGACTCGTTTTGAGTCTTAAATTCCCAAATTTTGACCCCTTGTTTCTGGTCCCCTCTGGAAAACCTGTCTCTGTCTACCTTATCTATTTCCCCGCAGGATTTTTTTAAAGTCGTTATTATGTCTCCCCTGGGCCCTCCTGTTTCCAAAAGTCCCTTTAACCCTTTTTTCGTAGGACAATTTCCCCTTTTTCTTTGGAAATAGCCCTTTTTGCAAACCTTTGCACTTATCTTTTTTTGATATGCTTGACCAGGGGGGGTTCCAAAACTGAGGCTGCCTTTCTCCAGTATGGGCCGATGTACACAGTGGGACAGTGCCCTTTAACGATTCCTTACTAAGGGTTTGGAACGCTATTCTCGGTTTTTCAAAGGGCCCATATGCTGCAAACCCATCTGGTTGATGTGTACCTCCGGAAAACATTTCTCGGTGTTAGGGGCCCCCTAAAGACTTTTTCCTTGAGGGGAGGTTTGCAGTCTTTTGGCCCCCTAGTCTTACTCTGTCTGCGATTTTTTTTGCCCCTTCTCCCATCTTCATGATTTGATTTAGCAGGGGGGTTTAATTCGAAGGGGCCCGTTGCTGGAGGTGGGCCAGCCCGTCCCAAATCTTTTGAAGTCCGCCTGTTCCCCATTTTTATTTAATTCTCCCCATTTTAAATTACTTATTGCGGAAAGGGGGCACTTCTGAGTCTAACCCCTTTTTTCTGTCCTTCCCTATACGAAAAAAGCATGGTTTAAAAAACCGACCCCCGTGGGAACCCCCCTCGTACAGGTTTCCCCTGTTTATCCCCCCTCTACCATAACCCCGGTTTTTGCCCCCCTTTCAGGTATTTTCTGATCCATTGCAGTGCCCCTTTTGTTATTCGCGCCTGATTCCCCTAGTTTCTGCCCCTAGTTTTTTTGTGAGGAACTGTGTCCGGGGCCTTTTGCAGGGCCCAAAAAAATGCAATCAAACCCCCCTCTTCTTGTGTTTACTTCTGTAATTTTAAAAAAACTTTCCCGAAGGTTTGTGAAGCAAAGGGTTTGTGTGTGTGTGTGTGTGTGTGTGGGTGTGTTTTGTGTGTTTGTGTGTGTGGGTGGGTGTGTGTGGTGTGTGTTTTGTTTTGTGTGTGTGTGTTTGTGGGGGTGTTTTTGTTTTTAAAAAACATTTCCCCTACATAACATTTTATAAATATATATAATTTTTTTTTTATATATATATTTTATATATTATATATTATATATATTTAATTTTATTTCAACAAAATTGGGGGTTTTCCCCCGAGGGGGGGGACCCAAAAAAAAAAAAAAAAAAAAACCACAAAAAAAAAATACCTTTATTTCATTCAAAACTTTCCCTCACTCAACCCAATCATTTTTTTGGGTTTTTTAAAAGGTTTTTCAGAAAACAAAAGTTTTGAAACATTTACGTATAAAGATACCCCAAAAATTTTCCCCCCCAAAATGCCCAAAAACCCCAAAACCCCCCCTTTAAAATGCAGGCATTGATTCCCTTTCCGGACCAAGTCCGACCCATAAGAAAATAACGGTTTCCCCGAATTTCCCCCCCCTAAATATTTCCCCGTCACCCTCCAACAGATGTCAAATTTCCCCAAATATCATTCGTCTCCATTACTCCCATTTTAAAAAACGCTCATGCACGCTTGTGAAAGTCCCAAACCCCTTGCCACCCAAAACCCCCTTTACCCCCTCTTTCAACCCTTTTGGGACGAACCCCACCCCCTTTTTCCCTTCCCCCATTGATTTTAAGGGTTTCGTCATTCTACTTTGATCCCTTCCTTAAATGACCAAACCCCCCAACAACCCCCCTTCTGCCCTCTGACAAAAGCTTTTAAATTTAAATCCCCACCTTCTCCTAATTTTTCCCACTCGAAATTTTTGATAATTTTACACCACAATTGCCCTTTAGACAGGACATCTCCACTGCTTCAACCGTCTCCTCGCTGCTGCATTTACCACCAAGTTCACATCCATATAAGAGTGTTGGTACTACTATACTTTCATACATTCCCTTCTTTGCCTCCATAGATAACGTTTTTTGACTCCACATATACCTCAACGCACCACTCACCTTTTTTCCCTCATCAATTCTATGATTAACCTCATCCTTCATAAAACCATCCCCTGACACGTCAACTCCCAAGTATCTGAAACATTCACTTTTTCATACTCCTCCTCCCCAATTGATATCCAATTTTTCTTTATCTAAATCATTTGATACCCTCATCACCTTACTCTTTTCTATGTTCACTTTCAACTTCTACTTTACACCATTCTCAAAACTCATCCACTAACCTTTGCAATTTTTCTTTAGAATCTCCCATAAGCACAGTATCATCAGCAAAAAGTAACTGTGTCAATTCCCATTTTGAATTTGATTCCCCAAAATTTAATCCACCCGTCTCCCGAACACCCCAGCACTTACTTCCTTTAGAACCCATCTATAAATATATTTAAACAAAACCCTGGTGACATTTTCACATCCCTGTCTAAGACTACTTTTACCCGGGAAGTAGTCTCCCTCTCTTCTACACACCCTAACCTGGCCTCACTATCCTCATAAAAGCTCTTTACAGCATTTAGTAACTTACCACCTATTCCATAAACTTGCAACATCTGCCACTTGCTCCTCTATCCATCTATCATATGCCTTTTCTAAATCCATAAATGCAATAAAAACTTCCCTATCTTTATCTAAATACTGTTCGCTATATGTTTCAATGTAAAAACTTGACTACACATCCCCTACCCACTCTGAAACCTCCTTGCTCATCCGCAATCCTACATTCTGTCTTACCTCTAATTTTTCAATTATAACTCTACCCTATACTTTTCCCGGTATACTCAGTAAACTTATTCCTCTATAATTTTTACAATCTCTTTTGTCCCCTTTCCCTTTATATAAAGGAACTATTCACGCTCTCCGCCAATCCCTAGGTACCTTTCCCCCGTTTCATACTTTATT
>NW_026496543.1:0-16608 GCF_026875155.1 Cherax quadricarinatus | reverse complement strand
CCCTAAAGGGTAAAGTGTTGTGATGCACCCCCTTGAAGTGTGTAGATGCCCCCCTTTGTAAAGTGTTGTTAGCCCCTCCCCTGTAAAGGTTGTGATGCACCTCACCGTGATGTGTTGTAGATGCACCTACTTGTGAAGTTTTGATGCCCCTCATTTGTAAAGTTTGTAGATGCACCTTTTGAGTGTTGTAGATGCACCCCTTTTGGAAGTGTTGTAACTTAAGACACACAAAAATAGGGAGAAATTTTTTCTTTTAGAGGGGGGGGTTTGACAAATAGACAGAGATTTTGCAAAAATGGGGGAAAATCAGAAGGGGGAGCACGTTAGCGGTGTTTCAAGGGTCATTTTGGCCTTTGTTGTTACATATATAAAAGACATAGATGAGGGAATAAAAGCCCATTAATTAAGCAATTTGCGATGACCCCAAAACGGGGCCCAAAATTCTTTAATGAGGACATAGAGAAATCCAGATGATTTGAATAGCTGATGCAGTGGGGAGAAGGGAGATCATTTTTTAATAAGAAAAATGCAAATTTTAAAATGTTGGACAGGAAAATAACCATGCGCAAAACTAATAATGTAGTTTTAATATTATGGAATGGGGAAAAAGGATTTAGGGTTCTGGTTATCAGTGAAATGTTCGCAGTAAAGCTAACAGAATCCTTGGGTCATAGCAAGAAGTATAAATAAAGGGCCCTCGGGTTGTTCAACTTATATATCTTTGGTTAGGCCTTTTGGGATTTTTTCGCGCAGTTTTGGTAACCGTATTACAGAATGGTTAAAAATAAACTGGAAAACGTACAGAAGGATGAAAAAGTTGACCCAAAGTATCAAAAAACCTTCCTAGAGGATAGCTGAGGGCCCTGAATTGCACTCTTAGAAAGGCTTTAAAATTTTGGGGGGGTATGATCGAGGGTTAAATGGAAAAAGGAATTTTAATAAATGGATGTAAATACGTGCTAAAAATTAGTGGACAAGTCGCAGAAAGGGTTTAAAAAATTGGAAAAATTCAGATTTCAGGAAGGATATAGGAAAACACTGGTTGGTAATGGTTTGGGGATGGTGGAACAAACTCCCGGTACCGTCTGAAATTAAGAAAATAAGAACGAAGGAACATGCAAAAGGCTACGGGCCCCAAATTGAGGCGGCCCAAAGTCTCCTCCCGGCTTAAGCCAATGCACCCAACCTAGTCGGTCGGTAAAATTGATTAAGGGAGGAAACGGAAACCCGCCCTGGGCACAAGTACGGTCCAACTCACACCCCACCCCATCCATATGTATTTACCAAACCCTTTTTTTAAAGTACACAACGTTTTTGGCCCCCTCATAACTGTATGGGGGTTTTGTTCCACCATCCCAACCATTACCAAACCAGTACTTTCATTCCTTCCTGAATCGAATTTTTCCAACTTAAAACCATTGCTGCGAGTCGTATCTAGGTAGATATTTTCAGACACATTTCATCCCCTTTATTTATTCCTGTCTTCCATTTTACACCTCAATCATACCCCCCCCAAATTTTCTACGTCTTTCTGAGAGTGCGATTCGGGCCCTAGTCTATCCTCATGGGGAAAGGTTTCTGTACATGGAATCAACTTTTCATCCTCCTTTGTCTTTTTCCAAAAATTTTTTCCATTCTGTAATCGGTGCCCAAAAAACTGGGCGGGATAATCAAAATGGGGCTAACCAAGGTGAAAAGGTTGGAAAAACCTGAGGACCCAAATTTTTTATGCTTCTTGATATAAACCCAAGGTTTCTATTTGTTTATTGCGAACACTTATGATGTTGTCTTGGTTTTCAGATTACTGCTAACCCAGAACTCCAAAATCTTTTTCGCTCCGTAATATTAAGATCACATTTTTTAGTTTATTATGTGGCAGGTTTTTTTCCTGCCAACATTTAGAATTTGTTTTGGTCTATTTAAAAACTGATCTCCCCTTCTCCGACCCTGCATCGTCTATTCAAAATTTCCCGGAGTGCCAATGCCTCGTCGAATAAAATTCGCGGCCTATTTTGGTGTCATCGAAAACTTGCCGAGTCGCCTTTTTTCCCCCTCAAAGTCGTTTTGGGTTTTGAACAGGGGGCCCAAAAAGACCCCTGTGAACAGTCGTGAGCTTCCCCACTCTGATTCTCCCCCATTTATCAAATTCTGCTCCTATTTGTCAACCCCGCCCCTATCCCCGGAAAAAATTTCTCCTCCTATTCCATGTGTTTATTTTTTCCCCAAAAGTTCCTGTGTGGGGGGCCCCGTCAAAAAGCCTTACTGAAGTCCTTTTAACAAAATTATTCATTCCCTGATCACCCCCTCAATCTTTGTGAAAAAAAATTAATAAATTCGTAAGGCAGGAAAAGCCCCCTTTTTAAAACCCCTGCTGAGATTCGTTATTAAATTTTGCTTTTTCAGGTGGCTACGAACGCCTACGGGGAATTATTTTTTCCATAAATTTTCCCACAATGGAGGTTAGGTTATTTGGGCTATAGTTCGAAGTAAGGACCGTCACCCGTTTTGAAAATGGTATCACATTTGCCATTTTCCACTTATTGGACCATGCCGTTTGTATGTAGTTTAAAAGATTTGCCCCAAAAGGGTTTTCCCAAGTCTCTTTACATTTCCCTTTTGAACCTTGCATACAGTTCATCAGGGCCTGGGGATTTTTTTTGGTTTTTAATTTTTATTTGCCTAAGGCCCCGTATTTTTGCTCATCGGAAATTTTTATCGTCTTTTACATAATTTATCATTATGGAATATCGCTGGTATCCCCCTGTGTAAAAACTGAGTGGGAATATGGTTAAAAAAACTACAATTTCCTTATCACTGTCGGAGTGACCCCGGAAACTTTTTAGTGGGCCCATCTTGTTGATTTCTTCTTATACCTGAAAGAATCCTTTGGGGTTTGTCTTCGATTTCTTGCAATTTACCCCAAAACTTTTTTGCTTTTTTAATTCCCTTTTTTATTTTTCTTTTAAACTGAATAAGATTTCTTAATTGCCCCCCCTTTCCCTTTTTTAAATTTTCCCAATTGCCTCTTTTTGACCAATCAGATATTTTTTCTATTGTTCACCATTTAAGGTCTTTTTTTTTGATTGATTTCCATTTGGAACATAATTTATGGCAGCTAGAAATTGCCCTGGAAAGCATTTAAATTTTGGGAAATCACCACCTACCTGACCTTAGCAGTCATTCCTGTTCACCCCCAATAATTTTTCGCCAAAAATCAGCCCAAACGAAAAATCAGGGCGGAGAATTATTGCCCTTAAGGGGGGAAATTCCCCATGATATTTAAAACTGAGTGTTTTTTGAAAATTTTTCCCCCCAAACCAAAATTTAAAACCCCAGATTATTAATTTGTGTTTTCCCCACTGGCAAAACCAAAATCAAAGGGGGTTATTTCCCCTGTTGGTCTGTCACAAACTTTTTAAAAAAAAAATCCCCGGGTCGTATCAAGAAAGTCACCGACTCTAAAATTTCCTGTCAAATTTTCTCCAGTAATCTGTCATAGTTAAATCTCCCCCCTTAGCACACATTTTTTATGTAGATGCCTTACGAAATTTTGTCCCATAGAAGTTTTCGCACTCCCTATAAAAATTTGGGGCCCCGTAAAATTTAACCCCCAAATTGTTTTTTCCCGGGCCCCCGGAAGCGTAACCCAAAAGATTCAGTGGCTGACGCTTCTAATTTAATATCTTTTCTAACACAAAATTTAAATTTTCTCGCATAATGTACTCCACCACCTTTCCTGTTACCCGTCAGGGGAAAAAAATTTTTGCCCTTTTTGTTACATTCAGAGGCATTCTTTTATTTTCAGTTTGAGCCAGGTCTTGTTATAGAATAATACTTTTGTTTCCTGCATTTGAAAATTTTAAATTAGCTCATCTATCTTTTTTCTTACTTTCCTTGTATTAGTATGGGAAACCCTTAAGGGAGCTAGCCCCTTGCTGCCCTCTGCTGCCCCCCTTTGGTTTGTGACTGATCTATTGTCTTTATTTTTTAACTTCATGCTGAATTTTGGCCCTTTTTTATAAAATTAGGGTTCCAACCCAAAAAGTGTTGAAACCCTGCTTGTTTCCCCCCCACACCCCTTTCCCTCTATCAGTTGTTCCTTATTTCTTAGGGTTCTTTGTTTTCTTTGCCCTCATGGTAAAGGTTGCCACCAACCCCTAAATGGTCAAGTGTTGCACACCCCAAAACCCTAAACGGGTTAAAAGGGTTGCCCCACACAAAACCCCCACTTTTTCAAGTTTTGCACACCCTTTCCCTCATGGTAAGGGGTTTTGGGCCCCACACACACCCTACGGGTCAAGTGTTGACACAACACCCTCACTGGTCAAGTTTTGGCAACACACACCCCTCACGGGAAAAAGTGTTGCACACACCCCCAACCCCCCCAAGGGTCAAGTGTTGCACACATAACACACCTCACTGGTCAAGTGTTGCACACCACACACAACCTAAAGGTCAAGTGTTGCACACACAACACCTCACTGGTCAAGTGTTGCACACAACACACCCCATGGTCAAGTTTTGCACACACAACACCTCATGTCAAGTGTTGCAACACACACACCTCACGGTCAAGTGTTTGCACACACACACACCTCACGGTCAAGTGTTTGCAACAAAACACCCCTCACTGGTCAAGTGTTGCAACACACACACCTCATGGTCAAGTGTTGCACACACACACAACCTACAGTCAAGTGTTGCACACACACACACACCTCACTGGTCAAGAAGTTTTGCACACACCAACCTCACTGGTCAAGTGTTGCAACACACCCCACTCACTGGTAAAGTGTTGCACACACACTCACTGGTCAAGTGTTGCACACACACACCTCACTTCAAGTGTTGCACACACACACACACACCTCACTGGTCAAGTGTTGCACACACACACCTCACTGGTCAAGTGTTGCACACACAACACCTCACTGGTCAAGTGTTGCACCACACACACCTCACTGGTCAAGTGTTGCTCACACACACACCTCACTGGTCAAGTGTTGCACACACACCTCACTGGTCAAGTGTTGCATACACACACACCTCACTAGTCAAGTGTTGCACACACATACACACCTCACTGGTCAAGTATTGCACACACACACACACCTCACTGGTCAAGACTTGCACACACACACACACCTCACTGGTCAAGTGTTGCACACACACACACACCTCACTGGTCAAGTGTTGCCACACAACACACACCTCACTGGTCAAGTGTTGCACACACACACACCTCACTGTCAAGTGTTGCACACACACACCACACACCTCACTGGTCAAGTGTTGCAACACACCACACACACTACTGGTCAGTGTTGAACACACACACACACCTCACTGGTAAAGTTTGGGACACACAAAAACCTCCGGGTCAAGTGTTGCCACACATACAACTCAGGGGTAAAGTGTTGCCACAACACACCTCATTGGTCAAGTGTGCACACGCACACACACCTCACTGGTCAATTTGCCACACACACACCTCACTGGTAAGTGTTAACACAAACACCTCACGGGTCAAGGTTGTCCACACCTTCGGGCAAGTGTTGTACTCCCCAACACCTCCTGGTAAAGTTTGCACACACATACAACCTAAATGGTCAAGTGTTGCACACCAACACCTCATGGTAAAGTGTTGCACCCCAAAACACCCTCAGGGTCAAGTGTTGACCACATACCCCCCCCTACTGGTCAAGTGTTGCACACACACCCCAAAACACCTCACGGTCAAGGGGTTTGCACAACCACACCACCTCACTGGTCAAGTGTTGCACACACTACACACCCCCCGGCAATGTTACACACACCAACACACCTAAACTGGTCAATTTTTGCACACCCACACCTCATGGTCAATTTTGCACACACACACCCACGGTAAAGTGTTGCACACACACACACACCCCCCCACTGGTCAAGTGTTGCACCACACACACACACACCCACGATAAAGTTTGCACACAACCCTACTGGCAAGTGTTGCACACCAACACACCTAAAGGGTAAGTTTGCCACAAACACACACACACGCTGGCAAGTTTTTGCACACACACACACACACCCACGGGTTCAAGTTTGCACCAAAAAACACCTCAGGTCAAGTGTTGCCACACACAAACGTCACGGGTCAATTTTTTCCACACACCCCCACGGGCAGTGTTGCACACACAACCCCCTGGTCAAGTGTTGCACACACACCCTCACGGGGTCAAGGTTGCCACACACCACACCTCACTGGTAAAGTTTTGCACCCACACACCTCACGGGCAGTTTCCCAACAACACACCACCACCACACACACACAACACACATACCCATGTGGGATTTTCGAATACTGGTTTAGGAAAAAGGAATATCACGTAGGTGGTAGTACGTAAAATTTTAAAGAAAAGGGGATAACGCCCTTCAGCCGTACCTATCTCTCCGCCCCACTCGAAACATGAGATGGCCGCCCGTCCCCATAGTAAGGGCTTTGAAAAAAACCCAGGTCAGCTCAATATGAATAGACAGTGACCGGCAAAACGGTTGGTCTGGTCAACTGGCCCAGGGTTTTAGGGTAATGGTATACATGAGAGTGGGCGACGCTAACTATGTCGTCCCAAATTAAAAACTAAAAAAACTAGAATGGCAGTTAGGCTTGGCTGTTCTATAAATGTAAAAAGTAACAAAAATTAAACATTATAACATACATAATAGAACTTGGAATGGGAAGCTTACGTAACAAAAAACTGTAATAAATACAAGGTTAATATAGCACAACTTAAAACCAAAAATAAACAGAACTCAAGTTGAGATTACACGTAAATGATAAAAAAAAATATATCGTCGTCGTTTTCATGTGATCACGGATTCTGGGGGAGGAATATATAAAAAGAAAGAGTGTTTAACAGAAAGGCGATTGGGTGCATCAAATCTGGGACTTTTTAACTTCAAAATGCGGAGAGAACATGAACACAAAAAAAAAAATTTTTGAATATGATAAGTGTACTGTAATTATTCATTAACAGGTTATTTACATTTAACCCAATTTGCTGGGTAGATTGAAAGCAGAAGGGTGCATCTCGGGGGACAAATCGGGTAGCATTGGCAAACTATGTGTTTTTGGGGAAAAATTAAATTTTGGAATTCAAATGAAATTTGAGGATTTCCAATACCTGCTGTACGTAGGAATAATGACAAGTTTGGTCGTCTGATGATATCGAGGAAGGGTACGGGAAGGGGACTGTCAAGTCTGTACATTAGTCGGGGTTTGGAACATAATTATCATCACTACTAACTTCATATAAAATCAAAAGCGATCTTTATCCCGTACAAATCTCTCAAACCTTATATTTTACCAGTGATATGCAAACTGAAAAGGCCCAAAAAAAATTTTTGATCAAGTTTTGGGCATTGCGAGTTTGTTAAGTTAATCAGTTTAACTCTCAACCTATTTGTTTTGGAGGGCTTTGCTCGAGTGTTTGAACTCTTGAAAATTCTGCTGTTGTTTTAAGTGTTTCACGGATTCTTCAAAAAAACACTTGAGCTAAGCTGGTACGATTTGCTATGAAATCATCGGGGTTGTAATTTTTTTTCAGATTAGAAATAACAATCTAAGGCAAACTTTTTCTACACCTACAAGCATAATTGGAGTGTCACCTATAGAAACATGTAAGCAAAATTTATAGCACACTGCACATGGGTTTAAACCTCCCAATTTCACTTTTGGGGTTTGATATGGCTTCAAGAACAAGGTACTTTTTAGGGTTGTTCCGCTCCCCCCCGGGGCAGGATGATGAGGAACAATGGTGGTTTAGAGTCTTGTACAGGTACACAATTTTCAAGAATTCATTACAGAATTCACCCCCTTTATCTTTTAAACTATGATTAGGGGTGGTATTGCCTGCAGATAATGCGTTTTTTAAAACACTTTAGCTACTGTCTCGGCAGCTTATTGCAATAGGAATAACCCCAAAAAATTTCTGGTGAAATGGCTACCATAACACACGATGTTTGTTCCCTTGGGGGGAACATTGGAAAATTATTTAACAAACTAGCACAAACCTTTCCCACGGTTCCAGATTGGGAATACTTGGATTGGATTAGGACCATTAGATTCCTTTATTTGCATGCGACACTCCCTTTTTAACATACCAAAATATCAGTTGCCATACGAGGCCAAAATATTTCAATCTGTTTTTTTTACGAACATCCATACCAGGGTTGCAACCCCTGGCATCGGAATAGCTGTAAGGCTACTTTCATGGCTGGGAATTACAATGGTATACTCTTTGCTGGGAGTCCCAACTGGCGTTCGATACAGTATTCTTGGTTCAGCAAAGTCATGAGGGGGTGGGTGGTTCACGTCAGAATAAGATCTTCCTGGACGGAATCAATCACCCCAACCCACAGGGGATCTGTTTTTTTGAGCATTTTTTACATCTTCCCCAAAAATGGGGTCTCATTTACTTACAAACATGTCGCGACAAGGCATCTGCGCTACATTTGATTCCCAGGTAAATGCTAAAAGGTGGTGGAACTCTTGGAAGTAAAGGTCCATCGGCAAACCTTCCAGTGGTTTGTTTTGTTCTGGAATAAGGATCGGGAGCAGGGTCTGTCAAGACATGAACAGGGGGTACTGAAAATAATGCTGGGAAGTGCTTTAAAAGACCAACTATTGCTAAAGCTTTTTTCCCCAGTTATGTATAATTTACTTCACCTTTTTTGTAAGGCTCGGTGAAAAGCAACTCGTTGTACTTGCCACGGTCTTCTGAGCTGTACCCCCTATGCCAATTAACTAGATCTTTGCAGATAGAAGGGCTTAGAAAAATCGGGAAAATTTCAAATTGGGCAGATGTTGCTTTTCTTTGGAGTTTGGAATCCTTTTTTGACGGAAGGCCAAACAAAGGAGAAACTTTCTTAAGCAACTCTTTTAGAGGAGCAGTTTGGGAAAGAAAAATTGGAAAGAAGGACTATAAAACCTGCTAACCCAAAAGGATCTTAGGGCATCAGCAGTTTTGGGAGTTGGAAAATTTATATGCATTTTATTTTATTTTGGTCAGTCGAAAACCCCTCAAGTACTACGGACCAAGAAACTTAATTTCTGATCTGAAAAATTGACATTTGCAGTTTGTCTTTAAATTGGCTTTTCAAGCTTACCAAGTACTACATCAATTTTTTTCAAGTGGTACCCACGTCTTTAGACATGACATTACGTCATAAGTACCCCATAAGTGCTTTCCCCCTATAGACCCTAAAGATATTAGTCATGACCTTTGAGAACGGGGAAGGGGGAAATGTAATCCAAACCCTACGGGAAGTATAATGACCTGTGGGAGGGGGAGAATGCAGTTAGTCTTGGCGCCCTCGTAAGAGGGACTTGCCAAAACCCCTTGTAAAAAAACTGGGGTTTTAAAAGACTTTTTTATCTCCGATATTAGTAAAAGTCACCCAGTACAGGGAGTGAAACATCGGGAAATGGTTTTTTTTTTTTAATTCCAAAATCAATCACTGGGCGCCAAGACCATCCTTTTGGTATAGTATCAAGGGTGCATTCCAAGGGAATTGCTAGTGAAATAACTCCATATAAAGCATTTGTTTGTAAATTTCTTCTGCGACAGCAATTGTAATGAGGCATTCTGACGCAGGTATGTAGAAGGTCAGTACCAGGTTCAAGTGGAATCGATGGGGAAAAAATTCTTTAAAAACCCACTTCTCACCTGGTAAAGCAATGGCTTTAAAATTTTGTTCAACTTTCAACAAACGCTTGACTTTTCTGGGAAGCCCAGGGGGAGCTAAGTTTTTCCCCAATGGTGGAACAGATTGATCCATGAAGGGGTGGGGGTCCCCCCGGAGAAATAGCCCCGCCCCAGGGTCAGGTAAAAACCCATCCTCTACCTAACAGGGTAAGGATAGTGAAAAGGGTCAAAAAGATTGGTATTTGTCTGAGGCGACACTGTCCCAAATTTTGGGCCGGGTAGAAATGGATCACTATCTCTTACAACATGTAAGAGGTTCAACAAAAAACCTTTTACTTTGCGGAACACTGTCAACTAGGGGGTTATCCCATCTGGAAAAATAGGGAAAAATACAGACCTCTAGGGGAGCAACCCACAGAGAGTCCCTTTTTTGCAACGGCAGTGACATCAACGGAGGCATTTTGTTGCAAATAAAAATTTTTTCTGCAAGGCATCCCCGTGGAGAAATACTACTCGAACAGCAGGGCATTGCAGGGATAGGGGTGACTCAAGGGAATTGATGTCCTCGGAATTGAGCAGGCTATCCCGCAAGTTTTTGAAAGGGTTTGGGGAACACGATGGGAGTGACAGAATTACCGTGCCCGACCCTTGGGAGCTACTGAGAAGCTTAGCTTGTAAGGACTTAATCCTCATCTACTCTGCAGCAGTATAACAGATTTCGATCCAAGTGGGAACCCCCGAATGGAACGATCAAGTCGTCAATTTTTGGGCATGCTTTGATAAGGGTCGAGCACAAGCGTAAGTCTCCATGGGAAACAAAGCCCAGTAAAGGTCACCGGGGAAAGTAAATTGGGCGACAACAAGGAAGGAAGCAGTGAATCTCTACCCCGGAAGAAAAGGTTAGGAAGCCCACCTCGGACACGCAGGTGAGAACCCGCTCTCCCCTAAGGGGGGACACATGAGTCGGTTCCCCCGAGAAGGGCACGTGTAACTGTTATCCCTTAAACAAAAGACCTAATAATATTGACTTGCGCACCAGGGTCCATGAAAAAATAAGGGGGGCCCTTATGAACGATGCTTGCACTATAGGGCCTATGGTTTTCATTGGAAGTTATGTGCAAAAAAAAGGTGGGTTGCATCAAAAAAGCTTTTTCTATTCATCCCCAAAACATCTATGTCGAGACTGTGAAGCAAAATATCGCAGGATTTTCATTCTCGAGATGTTAAGGCTTCAAAAGGGAATTTTGGGAAAGGGGATTGTGTACTCATTTTTCACCCCACTGTCACCCGGGACAGTTTGATGGGGCGCTCGAATTCCCCCCCAAATTGGAAAAAACGAGCCCGTTTTGGGTTTGTTTGAGAATTGGAAAAATGAGCCTGGTTTTTGGGTTTTTTTGAGAACCAGTTTTCTGTTTCCTCTAGGGTTCTGCGGTTGGAAGAACGGAAAACCTGGTACTGAAGGTTTTGAGGCATTGCACTCGATGTGTCATTCCCATTATTCTAGATAATACAGTAGGGAAATTGGGTACTCCACAGTACGACGTCTCTTAGGGGAAATCAGGACAAAATTTAAATTTCAAAAAGGCCACGGGGAAACCCCAGTTATAAAACAAATCCCCCGACTATGGGTTTGAAAGTTTTTACGAATACTACGAGGTGTTAATGACTCTGTACACTGGGTTCTTTTTGACTTTGAGATGGTTTACGACCCCGATTTTCTTTTGGCGCAAACAAAGGGGGGTGAGGGGCTAGGGATATGTGGCATTACTTTTGTACAAGGGGGAAATACCCTGGGGGCCAAGGGAATGTCATGATTAAGGGTGTAAAAGGGTTCCCTGTACATTGGGGGATACCTTAAAACCCCCAGAACAGGTGGCATTTTCTTTTTTGCCCAAAGCTGCCAATTTAGCAAACGTGCTGTGGATGGGTTTTTTTCCCCTCAGGGGCAAAAAATGATGATTGGAAAAGCATTGATAAAAGAGATAAAAGTTTGTCTAATCTAACGCAAATGCACTCAAGATTCATTCTCAGGGGGTAGCATTCACTAGCCCTAAAAAAACGACAATGGATCACTGTTTTTATGGGGCAAGGAAAAAACGAATCATTCCCCCCATATTGTGACCCCTTAGTAAAATTCCCCGAAATCTCGCTATCAAGGAGTCAAAAAGTAACAGCAGCAGGGGGATGATAAAGGCTTCTTTCAAGTCTGATAAACTTTCCTTGAAAGGGGGACCCCACAGAGCACTAGCACGAAACAATGGCCGCAAACCCTGCTTCAAGACTATGTACAGGCCATTGAATAAAGGTAATGCATCAAGGGAATCACGAGTATAACTAAGTATCCCGGTGTCTGGGTCGGTCTGTCAATCGGTAAGGAACTGTGAGGGTGATACGGGAGCACAGTAGCCCGGGGTCTGAGTTCGCATTTTACTAAAGACACTTGACGGTATGTGAGACATAATGGCAAAGGGGCACAAACAAAAAGGCAAAAATAAAGAACAATAAAAATTATATAAAATGTAGAATTGAAAAAAAAGATTGCAACTAATTTGCAGAAGTAAAAAAAAAAATTCTAAGATACACTGCAAGAGGAAAGGGCACTCAATTTAAAGGGGCTATTGGCCAAAATAAAAATTTTACTTTTTTAATATACAAGAAAAAAAATTACTGGAGACTGAATTAAATGCAAAGAGCGTCTTTACTCTTGCTAATAAAGAAAGTAATTAATTAAATTTTAAAAACAAAGAAAGTATAAAAAAAAATTTTCTAAATTTTTAATGGGAAATTTTTAAATATTTTCTAAGAATGCATAAAAGAGATTAAAATAAATTTATAAAAATTAATAAAAAAAAAATAAATTTACTGCGAACGGGAACAAAAAATTTTACTGCAGAACAAGTGCAACAAAATAACACTGCAGAACAAGTGCAACAAAATAAATTTACTGATAATAAAGTGTCCTGGGAAAAATCAGGTAAAATAATGAAATAAAATTTTGAAGAAAAAAATAAACTGATTTAACCTTTAACTCTTAAATTTAAATTGATAAAACTTTATCAAAAGTAAAGAAAACACTTTTCGTTAAAAGTAAATGAATTGCATCAAAGTGAATTTGTTCAAAGAAATATAAAAAATGAATAAAAATAAAAAAAAAACAAAAATAAATTAAAAATTACAAAGGGGGGGGCACCAAATTATTGTATTTCTTACAAAAAAATCTTGCTGTACTGCACAAAAATTTGCTGGGAAAAAAAAGGTACACAGTTCGAAAAAATTTTAAGGGGATGAGACACTGCTGGGGATACAAAAAAAAGACAAACCCCTAAAAAAAAGGTAAATTTGGGATACTGGGTGAATTTGATGCGTGAAATCAATGACAATTTCTGGAAAAACGCTGAAAAATCAATAAAAAAAAAAGAATACTTCCACAGAGTGACGACTGGGAACACACAAAAATCTTCTACAGAAGGGGTAGCAAAAAAAAAAAAACACAGATAAAAAAAATATAAGTGATAAAAACTGAAAAACAAAAGGTTTAGGTCACAAGAAATTTACTATAAATGTCTCCACAGCAAAGTCTTTTAAAAGAGAAAAATGTCTTAAACAGAAAATTATCATGAATTGTATAGTCGGTGATTAGGGGTGGGGGAGGGGGGAGGGGTCCTGGGGGGATGACGACGCCTCCTACACTCACTGTTGTCGGGGAAAAATGCGCTCACTGGTGGACCCCATAAATTGGGTTTTTGACCCAAAGTGGCCAAAACAGTGTAGGACCCGGGACAAGGGGGCAAAAAACCCCAGTAGTGGGTGGTGTCTGGGGGGTGGGGGGCTGGTGGGGGTGGTGGGGGCTGGTGGTGGGGGTGGTGGAGGTTTTGGTGTGGTGGGGGAGGACTCGCTGGCGCGCAAGCCGCCACTTACCCCGAAGGTGGTTAAGCCACTCTATCCACAGAATGGGGAAAACACTTTGCACAACAGGGGGCACAAAGCGATATGACAATATTCAGAGGAACTTGGGGTTTCTTTTACTGCGTGGCTTATTCTCTCTCTCACGGGTTAGAACTGGGTTGGCTGACTGGGTTACCCCCGAAAGGCTGCTGGAAACCTGTAAAGATGCACAAACACGGAGGGCATTGGATGACAGGGGGAAGGGTGGATGATAGCCCTGACTGGCGTTCACTTCCACAGTCTGTTACGATGGTTATTGCAAAATCCGGGGCAACCCCCCGGGGATTGAAGCAATTGCACCAAAATAAACCAGGAAGCTTTAAAAAAGGCTGCAACAGGCTCGCGGCTGGGGTGGTAGTGGGGTAGTAGCTGGGGGGGGGACGGTTCACCTTTGCCCCCGGCTACCCAAAAAGCCTTCTAACGTCTTGAAATTTCCCTTTTAAAAACGTAAATCCCGCTCCCCACCCCTGTCACCCCTTTTTCATTGGGAAATTTGAATACGTGGGTTAGGTAAAGGGATACTCAGGTTGGGAGTTGTTAATTACAGATAAGGGGGTAACGCCCTTACAGCCCTACCTATCTTCCGCTCCACTCTAACATGACTGATGGCCGCCCGGACCCAAAATTTGGGGGGTCTTGAATAATGCCAGGTCAGTCAATAGAATAGCATGATCAGGGAAGACGGTTGGTCGTGATCAACTGGCCAGTGGTTACTGGTAATGGTTCTACTATGAGACACACACACCACACACACAAAACACACACACACACTACCACACAACATCAGTGAAGAGTGAAAAAGCGTGGGA
The DNA here is from genome assembly GCF_026875155.1 of Cherax quadricarinatus. Lineage (NCBI taxonomy): Eukaryota > Metazoa > Arthropoda > Malacostraca > Decapoda > Parastacidae > Cherax > Cherax quadricarinatus. The sequence goes on along the minus strand of NW_026496543.1, from coordinate 2,168 downwards.
AAACGGGGTTTTTGAGAATAATGGTTTAACATCAGGGTGAAGGACTCCAAAAAAAGGGATTTAACACGCGACGACTTGATCAGCAGCTGGGAACTGTCACCGCAATTTTTTTCGCTATTTTGGTTTGCAGTTGACGCCCCCGGCTGGCTTCATACGTTTGTACTGGGCACTCACTCCCGAAGTATTACCAAAAAAGAAAAAAATAGCTAACATGAGAAAAATGTGTTGCATGTGAAAGGGAGGTGGACAAGCTTTTTTAAGGGGAACATTGTAAAACGGTGTGGGTAGGTCCAGAGGGGTTTTGTCAGGTCAAAGAAGTTGCGGGGCCCGTCATTACACCGCACAAGATTTTTCCACACACAACACACCATCACAACACACACTTTCACACCGCCAAGGCAGTGTTACTACCCGGGAGTTATTTGCATAAGAATACTTAGGAAATAGGGAAATCCTCTTCAATGTGAAAAGGAAAATGATAATAACCCGCAACAATTAAAAGTAAATCCAGAAAGGCATAAGTGGAGAGATAATAATTGGGAAAAATAAAAAGAAAAATTTGTGCCTACAACGGATCTTTCAACCAACACCACCCACCCCCCCCCAACCCCCCCTCCCCCAACAAAGCCACCCACACAAGGGTGACACACCATCAACACACCACACAACACAACACACACATACATACACACACATACCACACAAAATCATACAAAAAAAACACAACACACACACACAAACACAAAAACCCCACAAACAACCCCACACACATACACCACACAACACCACACACACACCCCACACACACACACCACACACACACACACACACACACACCACACACGCACACACACGCACCACACACACACCCCCACACACCCACACACACCACCACACACCACAACACAAAACACCCCAACACCACACACACATACACACACACACACACACACACACCACACACACACCACACACACACCACACACACACCACCCCACACACACCACACACACCACACACACACACACCACAACACACCCCAAACACACACACACCACACACACACATGCACACACACACGCACATACACAACACACACACACACAGTAGAAACCCGGTGACGAGGCGGGGCCAGGAGCAAGACTCGACCCTTGCAACCACAAATAGGTGAGTACAAATAGGTGAGTACCCCACACCCACCCACCTCCACCACTTGACACAAACACTTGACACAAACACGTACCCCCCCTCCCTAACCACCTCTCCCCTTCCCTACCACCTCACCTTAGCCACCTACCCCCCCCCCAAACCACCTAACCCCTCCCCAAACCGTCTAAACCCCCCAAACTACCTCCCCCCCCAAATAACCATCCTTCCTCTCCCCATAACCTCCATCCCCTCTCCCCCTCAAACCATCTAAGCCCCTCCCCCAAACTATCTCTCCCCCTCCAAAATAACCATCTCCCCCTTCCCCACAACCATCATCCCCTCTCCTAACCATTTTATTCCCCTCCCCCTAACCAGGATGAGGACAAGGGGCTCCAAGGACGAATCTGGGAGGGAGGAATGGGAGGGAGAGCTCAAAAAAGGGAGGAAGACTGGGGAAGGGACTAGATGAGCTGGAAAGGAAGATGGAAGAGAGGTTAGCAGCAGAATGCAGAAGGTGGAAGCAACAGGCCACAGCAGCAGAAATCAAGATAGAGAGATTAGAAGAGGAGCTAGACATCTGAAACAGCACAGAGGGCAAAGATATTACAGAAGTAGCATCGGCAATGGCTACATCAAACACAGACAACAGGTCTGAAGGAAGCATGGGAAACTAAACTGTATGCAGAGGTCCTGTCAAACCCACATGGGGCCAAAACAAAGAGAGGGAGCACACTAGGACAGAATGAGAGGTTGGAAGACATTTGAAGGAACTAGGACATGTGCAAGGACCTTACCAGATACCTGTGGGGGGCCAGGAGCAAGTGAGCAGGAAGGATAAACCAAGAAGCATAGGGGCAATAACTAGGGAGGGGACTGAAGGAAGGAAACACTCCACGGGGAAAGGAACTAAAACACATCAGAGGATGCAAAATTTGGGGGTCACAGTGGGAGGTGGAAAGGGAAAAATCTGTGTTTGTCATGGGCTAGCGAAGCTAAAGGGGAACTTTTGATAAAAAAAG
>NW_026496542.1:45000-56665 GCF_026875155.1 Cherax quadricarinatus | reverse complement strand
AGGCTGACACGTAACAAGCGAATGCAGAATACGCACATACAATAGCAAGGCTGATACACAATAACAAAGCCAACTGCAAAATATTCACACAACAGCAAAATTAACCATAGCAAAGCGAGCACAATTGACACACCAAAATAGCAAGCTGTCAACGATCACACAATGGAAGCCGACCATGAAGACGGAAAAATGCAAAGCTGACATGAAAAGTTTTGTAAAGCCTTGGCAAAGCTAATGCAATGCCAGACAGCAAGCTATACAATGTTCCTGCTTCAGCTTTAACTCTAGGCTCAACTCCTGCTCTAAGTCCAGCTCCAACTCCAGCTCCCGGACAGGCTACCCATATTACAGCCCAGGAGCAATAAGGCCTGTTATCCTGGGTGTAAAGGGGAACGGGAGCAGAACAAACAGAACTGAATGACTGAATTATATTTTCCTTCACCAAGTGCGATTATAAGTATTTACAAGTATGTACACTATATACAGTTGGAAATATATGAGTACAACACGGTAAATATAAGAGTACGACACGGTAAATATATGAGTACAACACGGTAAATCAATAGGCAAAGACACAGCCTGGAGACAGAATGGACAACAGTGTTCAACCAGCAGCTGGGTGAAAATGACGAGAGTGAGAATGTGAGTGGTATCCATGTCACCTTCACAACTGCCAGTTCCACGATATGACTTTTTTTTTTTTTTAAAGAAACATATACATAATACATAAAAAGAAAAATCACAAGCCGACAATTAACAGATCAAAAGACCGTGGCAGACAATCTCAGTACACACTCAAAAAACTAAATACATTTTAACACACTGATCTTACAAAATACTTCTGAATAAACCCATCCAGTTTATGGAAAAAAACAAACCGACTCCCAAACAGGCGGAGTCATTACATAACATGTAGGAGTAAGTCCTATAATCATATATATATGCATATATATACACATGCATATACACACCCATACGTGTATGTGCACATGCATGCGTACTGAAAAGACTGGATTATACATGTGAAGGCTTACTGAGTCCTGTAACAACTTCAGTCAGTATTACTAAGGCTGGCTCCTCCTCAGGAAAATTAATGTACAGAAAAAGATTAAAACTGACAAACATAAACACTTTATTATATAGAAAATATAAAATATAAAACACTTAAATATGAAGTATTAATCCTACATTAAAGAAAATGAAAAATTAAAAATATAAATGATAACTGAATTCAACGCTAATATAAAACTTGGGTGTCTGGTGTTGGTGACACTGCGTGTTGAAAATCGTAGCCGTTGCCGATGATGGGGGGGCGGGGGGGGGGGGGTTCGCAGGTGTTGGTTACAACCCACTGGCTAGTTCTTCACAGTATAGCCTTGAGTATTCTATCCTGATGATAGGAAAGCAGGTTCTTTACCGCTGCAATGATGAGGGGTTACATCCTGCAATTTCATACAGGTGTACAGGTAATTAAATCCAAATGAGGAAGTCTCAGGACGTTAGTCCATCTCCATCAGTTCTACTCGTTGACTGACAGGTGACCCTCTTTGTCATCCAAGCTGGAAAGATAGACAGGTTACCCACTGCTTAAGAAATCACTCTCAATGATAAGCACAATACCTAAAAGATGTGGTGATTATTACAACAGTCAACTTAGAGCAAGACTGAAAGGAAACTAAGTTTATTTTTGGGTCAAAAGTGAAGCTTTCAACCAATAAATCCACTAGAATACAAGGCAGGCATGTACTTACAGTAGTGCTGGGAGCTGTGAGTCTAGTGATTACTGTTTGGACCGGAGCCCCACACGTCACCTTTTGGGGGGGGGAAGAAGGAGGGGAAGGGATAGAGGGACCTAGACTGACCCTACCTTAACAAGCAGCCGGCAATCAAACTATCTCTTTCGGGGTGGGGGGAAAAAAAGGCGGGAATAGCGGGAGCTAGACTTGCCTTACCTTAACAAGTAGCCGGCAAGCAAACTATCACTTTCGGGGAGGGGGAAAAAGGGGGGGGATAGCGGGAGCTGGACTTACCCTACCTTAACAAGTAGCCGGCAATGAAACTATTGTTACTATATTGCTACTCCTATCTATTGAACTTTTCCCTCACAATACATGAAATAATGCGCAATTGACTTGACACTAAATGAACTAAATATATGTTACATCCACTAATAGAACTATACCTAAGACATTGGTTCCCACTAACACATCTACACACACAAAGATAAATAAAAAAACAGACCCAACAGGCCATATCCGTGATCACCACTACATTACAACCGCTTATCAACACACAAAGTTAATGTTGACGGTTAACATTCAATATTTATATGACCTACCATTACAAATAGAAGGGCACATATAAACCCCAAAAATAACTTATATATTCTCGTCCAGAGTTCTTAAAGAAACCCCTTTATTATACGTTAAAAAAAAAACGTATGACAAGGATATAGGTATCACCAGATGCAAATTATAAAACATATCCTCCACGTAACATATGAATATAAGCAGCCCATAATTTTGCAGATCTATCCCAAAGTCATGTACATTCATTCACATCCTCCACAAAACATTACACTTAATACCCCGATACCTAGAACAAACCTCTAGAAAAACGAGGAATATTCCGGCACCGACCAAGACAGATGCACATCAACAAAAGGATTATGCCCTGACGTACACCACAATAAACCCATACACTCAATATCCGGCACACAACCTTTCCGACGGTTCCCTGAAAAAAACTTACATACATCAAACCTATTTGCTGCCTGACCACGGTCGGGGTGCGTTGTGCTCTGCACCCCTCTGCTGTTTTCAGGCAGCTACCTTGTATCAACATGGCGCTGAGTGTGAGGAGGCGCGTAAATACCTTTGGGTTTATTGAGCTGCTTCGTGGGGCGATTTCCCACTCTTCACGCAGGTATTACTCCCAACAATCATTGGGGAGCCCTATGGAATCCAGGACGATGAGGTGTACGGTTGAAAGCCCTGAATGGGTTTTACAGAATCTTCGTCAAACTGAATTCCACGTGCGTGTACGATCTTTGGTGACGGTTCCAAGACTGAGTCTTGATGCACTCCAGCGTGAAGGTGCGTTTGATCGACGTATCTCGCCACTTTACGTGGGTTAAGACACGTAATTTTTCCATTTGAGCAGATGAGGCTGACATCAGGAGTGTTTTCGAGGCATATGGACCGTACATCGGGCACAAAAGGGCAAGTGGACGGCAGGTGCTTACATGGGCCGTCCGGGGGGTTACTTTTTCCCCGAAGATGACTCTGAGACACCCATACCGTCTTACGTCGTGTTGGGGGACTTCAGGACGCAAGTTATGGTATCGTATGCCGACAGAAAACTTTACGTGCAGAATATGTGGGCGTACGACCTTATGGCGGCAGAGTGCGTGAAGCTGAGGAGGGCGCCAGCACAAACTGGTGAAGCACCTTTTTTACAAGCGTGATAGCTGTTGAGAGCCCCAAGCGAAGCAAGGGCTTGGGCACTTGTGGAGTGAAGAGGTGAGGATTGCCAAAGAGGAGACGGGGAAATGTGTGAGGTAAGCTGTGTGTAAAAGGACTTTTACTAGAACAAGAAAAAGTACAGAATGCAAGTGCAGGGGGAGGTGCAGCTTCTAGAGGAAGACTTCAGGAAAGTGTTAAAGGGACATTGACGCCCTGCAGAGGATGTTGTTCCTGAGCTGGTGAGAGGCACGGCGTTGCCTGTAGAGGGATGTTTTAATAAAAACCATAGCAGGTTGACGGGCCAACTAGTAAGAGTGATTGTCGCCGTGTGCTGTGGAACGAGGGTGGGGGAGGTTGGGAAACATCGTGAGGGTACCTCAGAATATAACATGGATGTAGGGGGCATCACGAGGAAGAGAGCGGTGGCGTCAGACTCATTTGATGTCCTAAGGGCCGGCGCAGAGGTCTGGGAGGAAGGAAGAGCACTGTCAAAGTATCATGATAAGAGCATCGCAAAAAAGGGGGGGGTTGAGGGTTTGTGAAAAGCCTTGTGCTGGCTCGGGGGCAGGAGGCCTGGGATGAATGAAGAGAGGAGGAAGGGTTGGAAACTATAAAGAGGCCTTAGGTTGTATGACTGTGAACGTAAATGGATGTGTAATAGTGTGAAGAAGGAAGGGTTTTTTCGAATGTTTCTGTATAAATATAGGGTGGATGTAGTGTTCCTGCAAGAACACAATTTCAAGGAGGGAAGAGTGCTCGAGGTGGAGGGGTTTCAGGTTATGACTCTGCCATCTGCACGTCTGAAAGGTGGTTGGGGATATTGATCAGGTGAGGCGAGCCCGTTTGTGTTGCTAAGAAGTGAGGGGGAGGGGGGGAAGAATATTGCGCGTGGATGGGTGTGGATGGGGCAGAGGGTATCTTTGTAAGTGTGTATGCACCAGCAGAAAATGATGTGAGGGTAAAAAGGATTTTGTATGTGAAGAAACTAGTTTTCTTCTTCGTGGGTTACCCTACAGTGGTCGTCGTTTGGTGGGGACGGGAACTGCGTTATTAGGAGGGCTGACGTGGAACCAAAAGGGGGGGCACGTGTTGGCGCCTTGCGGATCTTTTGAGGGATATTCAGTTGCGGATGCGGTTGGAGGAGGGGCGTGGGAGGTAGAACACACTTTTGTAAGACGGGGTTCGCCTGCTAGGTTGGATAGCTGTATATATCTAAAGGGGGTTGGGGTTGACTTTTTTCCCGTACAATAGAAGTAGCTTATTCGGATCATGGGGCGGTAGTAGCAGAGGTGGCGTGGGAGTCACTAGCATATATCTAGGGGTTATTGGAAATTAAATACAAGTGTGTTAGGTATGAGGGGGGGATAGAGGGATTTGCAACGCTTGGGAGGGGTTAATGCAGAGATAAATGTGGTAGAGGATGTGGTGATGTGGTGGGATGGTGTGGTTTAAGAACGGATTAAGCAATATTAAACGTAAAGGAAGGGAAACGAATCAATTCTTTAAAATATGGGCTTGCTAACTTTTGGAGGATGATTAGGGGGTTGCTATGCGAGGGGGGCGGTGGCGGGCAATTATCCCATGGATGATATTATGGCAATTAAAGGGAGACGGGCGTGAGGTAAAGGTGAGAGGTTCCAAGGGGTGCGGGTACAGGCGGGGTGGAAGAGGTGTTATGGGGAATAGACCTTCATCGTGCGTATTGCTAGGCAGAAACAAAGACAGCAGCAATGACTTTTCCATGGTTGGAGGTTCATGATCGATAGGGGGGTTTACAGGGGGGGGCAGGTCATACAAGCTACGGAAGGAATGGGGGCATTTTGCTGTCAAGTGGTATGAGAAGTACTGGCAACGAGAAGGGGTAAGGAGGGGGTTTTTAGAACAGTGTGTGGGAGTGTGGTATGTCAGTTGCGTAACAGTGATAGGGAAGCACTGGTGGGGAAAATAACTGAGGAGAAATAGGGAGGCTTTAAGTGGAATGCGAAAGGGCAAAGCACCGGGAATTGATGGACTCCCGGCAGAGTTTTATCAGCAGCTTTGGGGAAATTTAATGAGGCATTTTTTTGGTTAGGTTATTAAATTGCATGAAGGAGAAAGGGGTGGGTGAGAAGCAGGCACGGCTGTCTTTGGTTTTGGTACCGAAGGGTAAGGGCAGCATACGCTTGGGGATTACCGGGCGATCTCGTTGTTTATGCGCAAAATTATAAATTGTTTGCGAAGATTTTGGGAAATCGGGCCCAAGTGTGTGGTGGGGGGGGTAGTATCAAAAACTCAGTTTTTGGGTTTGCCAGGGAGGTCCATGGTGGAGGGCATGGGTTTTACTTAGGGGTTTCGTGGGGGCAAAAGGGGGGGGGGGAGGGAGGGAGGTTTGGTGGCGCTCGATTGGCAAGGGGCATACGATAGAGTGGATCGGAAAGCATTGAAAGCCATCCTCAGGGTCAGGGTTTGGGGAAGAAAAAGTGGGTTGGGTTGAGGCGTTTGTTGGAGGTGCAATGGCGAGGGTACAGATTAAAGGTCGATTGGGTGAGAAAAATTGTAAGGGTAGGGGAAATAGGCGGGGTGTCCTATGTCACAATTATTGTTTGCTGCGTACAGGACCCCTTTTATAGATTGGTGGAGCAGCGATATGGTCACGTAGAGGGACCAGGTGTGAGGTTGCGAGGGTTTGGCCATTTTAATTGTATGTGGATGATACAACTGTTCTGATCAGGAGGGGATGTCAATGGGACCACATTAGACGGTAGTAAAAAATGTTCGCCAGGGCAACTGGTATGAGGGTAAATTCAGATAAATCCATGGTTATGGGGTTTAGGGCTTGGGGCCGGTAGGGTTGATTGGGGTAGTGAGTTGTGAGGAGGCAGGTGAATTCGTTAAAAATTGCTGTCTGATTTTTGCAGACGGTCTAACTGTGGCACGCACGGAAAACTCGATTAGAATGGTTTGAAAGGATCAGGACGCTTGGGTGCATTGCGACCATATCATTTGACCCTTGTGCAGGGCCATTGTTATTTAAAATCTTACTGTTATAGCAAAAATATGGCACGTGGAGCCGTGGGTTCCCATTAACGGGGCCAGCAATAACGAACATACTTTGGAAGGTTTTTAAATTCTTGTGGGGGTTTAAGTTGTGATTGGATTAAAAAGGGGTGTGGTAATGTTACCTGTTAAATGAGGGGGGGGGCCTGGATTGTTGGACTTAAAGTGGAGGGTCAAATGTGTCTTCATTAAAAGGGAGGTGATGAGGGAAAGTGTGGTGGGGTCTGGCCGGATCCATATCAGATTGCAACGGATTTATACGGATTGATTGAATGAGTGTGAAACTGGTTTTGAGGCTATGCGTGGATCGAGAGCCCAAAAAGGGTTTAAATAGGTAGGTGTGAGCCGGATGGGTTGTAGCGCCTGTAGAGGGAATTTTCCCCCATGTATGCATGGGGAAGTATAAGGAAAGGTTGCGTAGGATGCGGTTGCAACCTGTGTTCGGGATGGGAAGTTCGTTTCCTGCCCCGCATTTTACCGTCGGGTGTGGTTTCTCGGATGACGAAACGTTTGAAAGGGGGGAGTGTGGGTAGTGGGTGGGGAGGAGTCGGCTTTTCATGTTTGTATATTTTTGTGATGGAAAATGGAGTGTCCAAGGGTGGTAAAAGGTGAAATAGGATAGGAGTAAGGATTTCTGTATTGAGAGCATAAGTTTGACGTGGGGGGGATGGGAGGAAAGTGTATCCGACTGTGGGGTACATTATGCAGATTATATCTTGTAGTGTGGGGATTGCGGGGCAAACGGGTTTCTGGTGAGGGAGGGTGTTAGCGGGTAAGTTCTATAAAAGGTATGTAGAAATAAGGAATTTATGGGGAGGTGGGTGAAGGATTTTCAGAGGATATAGGCAACACTTACAGTTTTATTAGACTTGTAATTACAGGGAGGGGAGGGTATGATTGGGAAAATGTTGCTGGGTAGGGAAGTCAGGGTGAAACAGGTTGCCTCCCTGGTAAAAAGGGTGACAATTTAAATGTTTGCGTGAGTGTTGATGAGTGATGGCTGAGGGGAATAATGTGGACCAGGGTGCCCGAACTGTGGAGCTGGCCAGGTTTTTGTTGTGAATGGGACCTATACCCTTTATGATATATATTGCGTGTGGTAATATTGATTTACGGTAATGACATTGTAATTGGAGTTTTGCTATAATAATTGCATGTATTTGCTCCAACTTGTTTCTAGGTGCCTTGCACTGCATAGTGTTGATGCTGTGTTCATGCACGGTGTCCAGACATATGATGTATATGTTTGTATTAATGTCTGTCATTTTGTTCGCCACCGGTGATCTGCAATTTTCAGTTTTGTTTTGAGAGTAAAGAGGTTTAATGCACGTCAGATAGGTAAATAAAGTTGGGCAACAGTGGTGTTATAGGTTTTTGTGGTTAGGTTGGTGCTAGGCACAGTCTTTATGTGTTACTTTGTCATGGTTATATTTTATGTTGTATTGTACTGTTGTCAATAGCAATTTTTTATGTCCATATAAGCCCGTATAGAGCTTTAATGTCATAGATGAGTGTTATTGTTTTTACATTGGAATTAAAAGTTTTAAAAATGTAGAAGCTTACATGTGATGGATTTTTGAGACTAAGTTTATTACATAAAGGCTTTGTAGTCATTTTGTATGTCTTTGTGACTTTTCTATATCATCATTGTTGTGTAATACATATTGTTATGTAATTGAACCAACAGGACAATTACATAAAAAAATTTTTTGATCATTGCTGTGTGACATTAGATTAGGCAACATTCATTGTTAGCATGTTAGGTTGTAAATAGTGGGGTGGTTGGATAAACCACTAGGGGAGGGTAATGTCTGTATAATATGTTCAGTGCAATGAATTGCATGGTCTGCAATCGATTATTCGGTACCATTTCAAGGGATGTGTATATAAAAGTGTTTGGGTTAAGTGATAGGATGAGGGAGCAGGAAGGGAGGGTGTACCCACACGGAGTTGTAAGTGTGGTGTGTAATGTTAGCTGTAGGTAGGATTGTGTTAATTTATACCCTAAAATGAGTTTTATATATTATATTTTGTAATGTCATGTTTTAAATAAAATATAAAAAAAAAACATCAAACTCCTTGCAAACCAGTCAACCTTCTCCATTCAGGCATCCAATAACTACAATAGTACACACCACTGAAGAGACCAACCCCTTGCCTCCTAACCCCGACACCAAGAGGAGTAAACGTGCAACAGTAAGTCCACGATATCCCTCCGGAAAAGTTACCCATCGTCCCCCATATAATTGCTTGTTCCTACACGCTGTCCTATAAAAACACGCCGCCAACGCTTTTATCCTAATGTTTCCCTCCACCTCCCTCATCCCCCAAGAGACATACATGTAATCAACTATTACGTATCTGATAGCCCTCCCCACCTCGTTGGGCACCCCTCTCATATCTAACATTAAAGCCCTAAGGGGTTATATCTGACCCCCCCCCCAATAAAGGGAAAACCCTCTTCAACCACAGTCTTACCACCTCCAAAGCAGAACAAAAATATACTACATGGAAAGTAGTTTCAATTTCTCCACAAAAACCGCATGACGCCTCTCTCAAAAAACCCATTTGTCTTAGCACCTCTTTTGATGCCAGTCCCCATAATAAATTTATATACTAATTCCCTCACTCTTGCCTGTATTCTTACTTTACTAAATTCAACCCATATCACTCGCCAATCATTTGTGAGATACACTGCCATCCCTTGCAGTAATTCCTGACGACGACCCACACCCACCAACCGTTTTACCTTGAGTTTTTTAACATTGCGAACCTTTATCATAAACCTCAACATATCTTCACACTCCACTAAGTCCCTGCCACTCCACCATTTGCGGACATCCCCCATCACCTCCCCCACTCGAAGACCCCTTTTTCCCCTGCCCGAATATACCTCTGCTTAACATACAGCGCCTTCACCCTAGATCCCAATGCCATCAATCCCAGTCATTACCACATCTTTGCCCAGCCACGCCCTCCCAAAACCCCATGCATACCTTAATACTCTCCTTTGTAATTCCATAATATCCTGACTTAGTAAGGGATAAATTTCCGCCACTCCCCACACCTTACTATAAATCAGCGTATTTACCACCAGAACCCTCTGATGCAAGGTTACGTCCCAGGCTCGGAAACTCCTAAGCCTACTCAAAGCTCTGTCCATTACCATTTCTGAATTAACCCTCCTGCTCTCCTGTGCATCTGCCAAATACAAAATCCCACAAATCTTGTGCCTTTCTACAATTATCCAGCCAAACTCCTCCCCCAAGGTCCCGCCTACCCAAGCACCTACCTCCAGTAACCGTGACTTCTGCTTATTAACTTTCATCCCAGTAGCATTCCCAAAAGTCTCAAGTACCCTTCCCACCTTACTTAAATCTTTTATCTCATTAAGTAAAACAGTTGTATCATCTACATAATATATATAATATATATATATATATATATATTATATATATATATATATATATATATATATATATATATATATATATATATATATATATATATATATATATATTTATATATATATATTTATATATATATATATATATATATATATATTATATATATATATATATTATATATATATATAAGAAAGAGATGACTGTGGATTTTATGAATGAGAAGCAGCTGGATGTCCTGGCTTTAAGTGAAACAAAGCTGAAGGGGGTGGGAGAGTTTCAATGGAGAGGAATAAATTTTGATTAGGTCAGGGGTTTCAAATAGAGTTAGAGCTAAAGAAGGAGTAGCAATAATGTTGAAGGATAAGTTATGGCAGGAAAAGAGGGACTATAAATGTATTAATTCAAGGATTATGTGGAGTAAAATAAAGGTTGGATATGAAAAATGGGTTATAGTAAGCGTATATGCATCTGGAGAAGAGAGAAGTGTAGAGGAGAGAGAGAGAGAGATTTTGGGAAATGTTGAGTGAATGCGTGGGGAGTTTTGAACCAAGTGTGAGAGTAATGTTGGTTGGGGATTTCAATGCTAAAGTGGGCAAAAATGTTGTGGAGGGAGTAGTAGGTAAATTTGGGGTGCCAGGGGTAAATGAAAATGGGGAACCTTTAATTGAGCTATGTGTAGAAAGAGGTTTGGTAATAAGTATTACATATTTTATGAAGAAGAGGATAAATAAATGTACAAGGTATGATATAGCACGAAATAAAAGTAGTTTGTTAGATTATGTTTTGGTGGATAGAAGGTTGATGGGTAGGCTCTAGGATGTACACGTTTATAGAGGGGCAACTGATATATCGGACCAATATTTAGTTGTAGCTACAGTTAGAGTAAGAGGTAGATGGGAAAAGAGGAAAATGGCAACAACAAGCAAGAGGGAGGTGAAAGTGTATAAACTAAGGGAGGAGGAAGTTTTGGGTGAGATATAAGCAACTATTGGCAGAAAGGTGGACTGGTGCAAGTATGAGTAGTGTGGGAGTTGAAGAGGGTTGGAAAAGTTTTAAAAATGCAGTATTAGAATGTGCGGCAGAAGTTTGTGGTTATAGGAGGGTGGGTGCAGGAGGAAAGAGGAGTGATTGGTGAATGAAGTAAAGGTGGATAAAAGAAAAAAAAGTTAGCTTTGAGGGTTTTTACAAAGCAGAAGTGTTATAAAAAGAGTAGGTATGTGGAGGTAAAAGAAAGGTGAAGAGAGTGGTGAGAAGGCAAAAGGAGAGGTGATAGGTGGGGAGGCCTGTCAAGAAATTTTTAAAGGGAAAAAAAGAACAAAATTTTGGGTGAGTTAAACAAATTAAAAAAGCCTAGGGAACGAAGGATTTGCAGTTTTTTAAAAAAGAGAAGGGGAGTTAGTAGTGGGGAGATAGAGGTTTTGGGTAGATGGCGAGAATATTTTTGGGGCTTTTAAATGTCGCGAAGAAAAAAAAGCGGTAATTTTATGCCTGGGCCAGGAGGTATACCATCTTTTTTTGAGTGAAGAAGAGCAGGATTGAGGTGGGGGAAAGGGCGTAAGGCATTTGTAGAATGAAAAAGGGGGGGTTTTTTTTTAAGCAGCTGGAATGACGGGTCTGACAGAAATGTTTTAAAAGGGGGGGATATAGTGTTAGGTGGTCGGTATTTTTGTTTTTTAAAAGTATGGGAAAGAGGGGAAGGTACCCAGGGATTGGCAGAGGGCATGTATAGTCCCTTTATATAAAGGGAAAGGGGACAAA
>NW_026496542.1:0-42500 GCF_026875155.1 Cherax quadricarinatus | reverse complement strand
CTTAGACAGGACATCTCCACTGCTCCAACCGTCTCCTCGCTGCTGCATTTACCACCCAAGCTTCACATCCATATAAGAGTGTTGGTACTACTATACTTTCATACATTCCCTTCTTTGCCTCCATAGATAACGTTTTTTGACTCCACATATACCTCAACGCACCACTCACCTTTTTTCCTCATCAATTCTATGATTAACCTCATCCTTCATAAATCCATCCGCCGACACGTCAAACTCCTAAGTATCTGAAAACATTTCATTCTTCCATACTCTCCTCCCAATTGATATCCAATTTTTCTTTATCTAAATCATTTGATACCCTCATCACCTTACTCTTTTCTATGTTCACTTTCAACTTTCTACCTTTACACACATTCTCAAACTCATCCACTATACCTTCGCAATTTTTCTTTGAATCCCCCATAAGCACAGTATCATCAGAAAAAAGTAACTGTTTTTAAATTTCCCCCATTTTGAATTTGTTTCCCCCAAATTTTTTAATCCCCCCCTTCCGAACACCCTAGAAATTTATTCTTTTTCAACCCATCTATAAAAATATTAAAAACCTGGGACTTTTAACATCCCTGTCAAAGCCCTACTTTTACGGGAAGTTTTCCCCTCCTCTACACACTCTAACCTGACCCTCACTATCCCATAAAAGTCTTTTTCAGATTTAGAAAACTTCCCAACCTATTCCATATATTTTGCAAATCTGCCACATTGCTCCTCTACCCTCTATCAATCCCTTTTTAAAACCCCAAAAATGCAAAAAAAAACTTCCCACCTTTATTAATACTTTTCACTATATGCTTCATGTAAAACATGATTACACACCCCCTACCCACTCTGAAACCTCCTTGCTTCCGCAATCCTACATTTGTCTTACCTCAAATTCTTTCAATTTAAACCCTACCGTAATTTTCCTGGTATCCAGAAAACTTATTCCTCTATAATTTTTCAATCTTTTTGCCCCCTTTCCCTTTATTAAAGGGACTATACTGCTCTCCCCCCCAAATCCCTGGAAACCCCCCCCTTTTTCTACATTTACTAAACAAAGTACCAACCACCCAACACTATACCCCCCCCTGCTTTTAACATTTTGCCGTCCCCCCTTTCCCAGCTGTTTTTAACCCCCCTTTTCATTTACGTAAGCCCTACCTCCCCCCACACTTACTTCAGCTTTTCTTCACCCCAAAAGAGGGGTTTCCTCCCTGGCCAGTGCAAAAATTACGCCCCCTTTTTCCTTCAAACTTTTAAAAAGTCCTCAAAATATTCTGCCATCTACCTAATACCCCCTCTCCCCCTTCAATCCCTACTCTTTTTTTAACGGACAAACCCAACTTTCCTAGGCTTTTTAAACTTGTTTAACTCATCCAAAATTTTTTTTCTTATTTTCTTAAAAATTTTTTGACGTGCCTCTCCCCCTTTTATCTGCTCTCCTTTTTCATCTCTCACCCCTCTCTTCACCTTTCTTTTACTCTCCCAATACTTGCTCTTTTTTTAACACTTCTGCTTTGTAAAAACCCCTCGTAACTACCTTTTTTTCTTTTTTCCCCCCCTTTACTTCATCATTCCACCAATCACTCCCTTTCCCCCTGCCCCCACCCCCTATAAAACCCCAAACTTCTGCCCACATTCCCCAATATGCATTTTTAAACTATTCCAACCCTCTTCCCCCCCCCCCACATCATCTTTTTACTAGCCCCTTTTGCCCAATAGCGCTTTTTCTCGCCCGAACTTCCCCCTCCCCTTGTTTTACACTTTCACCTCCCCCTTACTTTTGTTGCCACTTTCCCCTTTTCCCCTACCTCTTACTCTAACTTAGCTAAACTAAATAATGATCCGATAAATTTTATTTTCCCCCCTATAAACGTCACCGGAGCCCACCCAAACAACCTTTATCCACCAATACTAACTAACAAAAATCTTTTTATTGTGCTACATCATACCTTGTATATTTATTTATCCCTTTTTCATAAAATTGTGTTAATTTTACCCAAAATTTTTTTTACACATAGCTCAAATTAAAGGTCCCCATTTACATTTACTCCTGGCACCCAAATTTTTCCCAATTCCCCCATAAATTTTTTCCCACTTTAGCATGAAATCCCCAAACCCCCAATCTTTACACTTGTTTAAAATCCCCCCGCATTCACCAAAATTTCCCCGAATCCTCTCTCTCCTCTATACTTCCTCTTCCCAGGGAAAACACGCTTTCAAAACCCATTTTCACATCCTCTTTATTTTACTCCACATAAACCTTGAATTTATACATTGTAGTCCCCCCTTTTTCCTCCCATAGTTTTCCATCAAAATTATTGCTCTCCTTCTTTGCTCTAACCATTTGAAACCTTTACCTAACCCATTTATTCCTCTCCATTTAAACTCTCCCACCCCCCCTTTGCTTTTTTTTTCACTTAAAGCTAGGACATCCAGCTTCTTCTCATTCATAACACCACAATCATTTTTTCTTATCATCTGCACAAAATCCACGCACATTCAGACTTCCCACTTTGACAAATTTTCTTTTATTATTCTTTTTAGTATCTTAAAGGGAAAAGGGGGTTTCTAGCCCCTTGTTCCGGCTTTTAGTTGACTTTTACAACACGCATGGCTTACGGAGGAAAAATTTTATTCCACTTCCCCATGGAAATAAAAGGGAAAAGTAAAAAGACCAAGAACAATTAAGATAAATCAAAGAAAACTCGTGGTGTGATAAAAAAACGGTACATGTATGGTAGTGTACCTAAGTGTAATAGAAGTAGCAAGGTCCCTGTAATTTGCATTTTATGAGACAGACAAAAGACAAGCAATCCTACCATCTGTAAAAAAAATTACAGGTTTTCGTTTTCCCTCATTTGGGCAGGACGGAGTACCCCGGGGTGGTTGCTGCTCCCAAACCCAAATCCCTAATAAAAATATAAATATATTAAAAATATATTTTATATTATATATATATATATATATTATTTTATATTATATAATATATATATATATTTATTTATATTTATATATATATTATAAGAAAAGAACGATTTGAAAACTTTAAATTCTCTTTAGGCTTAAAAAACGGCTAAGGTTTGTAAGTAAAATTTCTATTTTTTTCACTGTTTTTTAAATTTTTAAATACCAAAATATGGAATTTGCTTAAATTTTAAAGCCCCAAACAATTTACCCCTTAACTGTTGTGTTATTTAATATGATTCATTCCCGTTTGTTTTTTTCCACCCAAATTTTTAAAATTCGGTTTAAGAAATTTTTGGCAAATGCCTTTTCTTTTAAAATTTGTGGTTTTGATCAAAATATTTTAAGTGGGAAACCATATTTTAAAAAAATTAAATTTAAATTTATTAAAGACCGCGGGGACGCACCATCTGGACACGGTGCGGTGGGACAGCAATGATAAAACTTCCTAAGGGATATGACCACAAGGTACAGAGAGGTTTGACTGACCCTTGAAGCCCCGTGGTGCCTCAAACGTGGAGTTATCTGGGAGGAAATCTTTTCTCTTTCACAACGGCGTAATTCTTAGGTATACATTCCAGAAAAAAACATCTTCTAGATTGTGGTTCCCGTAAAAGTAATTTTTGCTATCTGCGGCTGCTTGAAGGTTCGAGGGGCTCTTTCAGGATAAAGTACGAGGTGCTCTTTCAGGGTAAGACTCGAGGGGCTCTTCCAGGTGAAAAGTAGGGGCTCTTCCGGATGAAAGCTACGAGGGTCTCTTTTTATGATGAAGAGTACGAGGTGCTTTCCCAAGGATAAGGCTACGAGGGGGCTCTTCCAGGGTGAAGATTAAGAGGAGCTCTTCCCGGTGAAGAGCTCGAGGAGCTCTTCCCGGATGAAGAGTTAGAGGAGCCTACCCGGATGAAGAGCTACGAGGTGCCTTTCATGATGAAGAGCTAGAGGGCTCTTTATGTGAAAAGGGTACGGTCCTTTTATGATGAAGACACGAGGTGCCTTTTATATGAAGAGCTCGAGGTGCTTTTCTGATGAAAAGGTACGAGTGCCTTCCCGGAGAAGAGTACGAGGGGCCTCAGGATGAGAGCTACGAGGTGTTCTTCCAGGATGAAGAGCTACGAGGTGCTCTTCCAGGATGAAGAGCTACGAGATGTTCTTGCAGGATGAAGAGCTAAGAGGTGCTCTTCCAGGATGAATAGCTACGAGGTGCTCTTGCAGGATGAAGATTTACGAGGAGCTCTTCCAGGATGAAGAGCTACGAGGTGCTCTTTCATGATGAAGAGCTACGAGGTGCTCTTTCATGATGAAGAGCTACGAGGTGCTCTTTCATGATGAAGAGCTACGAGGTGCTCTTTCATGATGAAGAGCTACGAGGTGCTCTTCCAGGAGGAAGAGCTACGAGGTGCTCTTGCAGGATGAAGATTTACGAGGAGCTCTTCCAGGATGAAGAGTACGAGGTGCTCTTTCAGATGAAGATCTAAGAGGATGCTCTTCATGATGAAGAGCTACGAGGTGCTCTTTCATGATGAAGAGCTACGAGGTGCTCTTTCATGATGAAGAGCTACGAGGTGCTCTTCCAGGATGAAGAGCTACGAGGTGCTCTTGCAGGATGAAGATCTACGAGGAGCTCTTCCAGGATGAAGAGCTACGAGGTGCTCTTTCATGATGAAGAGCTACGAGGTGCTCTTTCATGATGAAGAGCTACGAGGTGCTCTTTCATGATGAAGAGCTACGAGGTGCTCTTTCATGATGAAGAGCTACGAGGTGCTCTTGCAGGATGAAGATCTACGAGGTGTTCTTCCAGGAGGAAGAGCTACGAGGTGTTCTTCCAGGAGGAAGAGCTACGAGGTGTTCTTCTATCAGTGATACTGGAGACATTATCTTGATAATAAATAATAATAAAGCGAAATCAATATTATTTGAATTAAGTAAGAGTAACTGAGAACTGATGGACTACCAGCTGTATCCTGAAGAACAATTGTCTGAATGATACTATCAAGTACTATTGTTTCCATGTATAATGTTACTATTAATTACTACTATCGTAAAATACATAAAACTGAATATTGACGTGGCATTAGTTATGAGAGTAGGACCATCCTCTACTATGTTAGTTGGACCTGCCTCCAGTATGTTAGACCTGCCTCCACTATGCTAGACCTGCCTCCACTATGTTAGACCTGCCTCCAGTATGTTATCAGGACCTGCCTTCACTATGTTATCAGGACCTGCCTCCAGTATGTTAGACCTGCCTCCACTATGTTATCAGGACCTGCCTTCACTATGTTATCAGGACCTGCCTCCACTATGTTATCAGGACCTGCCTTCCACTATGTTATCAGGACCTGCCTCCAGTATGCCAGAAGATTTACCTCCAGTATGCTAGACCTGCCTCCAGTATGTTAGACCTGCCTCCACTATGTTATCAGGACCTGCCTCCACTATGTTATCAGGACCTGCCTTCACTATGTTATCAGGACCTGCCTCCAGTATGCCAGAAAGATTTGCCTCCAGTATGCTAGACCTGCCTTCCAGGTATGTTAGACCTGCCTCCCACTATTGTTATCAGGACCTGCCTCCCTATGTATCAGCAGGACCTTGCTCCACTATGTTATCAGACCTGGCCTCCAGTTGCCAGGAAGGATTTCCTCCAGTGATGCTAGACTGCCTCCAGTATGTTAGACCTGCCTCCAGTATGTTAGATCTGCCTACAGTATGTTAGACCTGCCTCAAGTATGTTAGACCTGCCTCCATTATATTAGTTAGGCCTGCCTGCAGTATATTAGTTAGACCTGCTCCATTATTTTGGATAGACCTGCCTCCAGTAAGTTAGTAGGACCTGCCTCCACTATGTCAGAAGGACTTGCCTCCAGCATGTAAGACCTACCTCCAGTATGCTAGACCGGCCTCCAGTTTGTTAGACCTGCCTCCAGTATCTTAGACCTGCCTCCAGTATGTTCAACCTTCCTCCATTATATTAGTTAGACCTGCCTCCTGTATATTCGTTAGTCCTGCTCCAGTTGTTAGTAGGGACCTGCCTCCCGTATGTTAGACCTGCCTCAATTATATTAGTTAGACCTGACTCCAGTATATTAGTTAGACCTGCCTCCACTATGTTAGTAGGACCTGCCTCCAGTATGTTAGAAGGACTTGCCTTCAGTATGTTAGACCTGCCTCCATTATATTAGTTAGACCTCCAGTATTTTAGTTAGACCTGTCTCCAGTACGTTAGTAGGACCAGCCTACATTATATTAGTTAGACCTTCTCCAGTATTTTAGTTAGACCTGCCTCCATTATATTAGTTAGACCTCCTCCAGTATTTTAGCTAGACCGACCTCCAACATGTTAGTAGGACCTGCATCCAGTATGTTACAAGGACTTCCCTCCAGCATGTTAGACCTTGCCTCCAGTATATTAGACCTGCCTTCAGTATGTCAGTAAGACATGCCTCCAATACGTTAGACCTGCCTCCAGTATGTTAGTAGGACCTGCCTCCATTATGTTAAACCTAACTCCAGTATGTTAGTAGGCCCTGCCTCCAGTATATTAGAAGGACTTGCCACCAGGATGTTAGACCTGCCTCCATATATTAGACCTGGCTCCAATGTGTTAGGAGGACTAGCCTCCAGCATGTTAGATAGGCGTTCAGAATATTAGACCTGCCTCCAGTATGTTAGTACGACCTGCCTCCAGTATGTAAGTAGGACCTGCCTCCAATACATTAGACCTGGCACCAGTATGTTAGTTAGACTTGCCTCCAATAAATTAGAAGTGCCTCCAGTATGTTAATAGGACTTGCCTCCGGTATGTTAGTTAGACGTGCCTCCAGTATATTATCTAGACCTGCCTCCAGTATATTAGTTTGACCAGCTTCCAGAATATTTGTTAGACCTGGCTCCAGTATGTTAGTTAGACTTGCCTCCAGTATATTAGTTAGACCTGTCTCCAGTATGTTAGTAAGACTTGCCTCAGGAATGCCAGTTAGACCTGCCTCCAGTATATTAGACGCGCCTCCAATATGTCGGTAGGCCTCCTTGCTGTATATTAGTTAGATCTGATCTCCAGTATATTAATTAGACCTGCCTGCAGTATGTTAGTTTGACCTGCCTCCAGTATATTGATTAGACCTGCCTCCAGTATGTTAGACCTGCCTCCAGTATATTAATTAGACCTGCCTCCAGAATTTTAGTAGGACTTGCCTCCAGTATGTTAGTTAGACCTGCGTCCAGTATATTAGTTAGACGAGCCTCCAGTATGTTAGTTATACCTGCGTCTAGTATATTAGTTAGACCAGCCTCCAGTATGTTAGTTAGACGTGCCTCCAGAATGTTAGAACTGCCTCTAGTATATTAGTTAGACCGACCTCCAGTATATTAGTTAGACCTGCTTAAAGTATATTAGTTAGACCTACCTCCAGATATATTAGACCTACCTCCAGATATATTAGACCTTCCTCCAGTATGTTAGTAGAATCTGGGTCCAGTATATTAGTTAGACCAGCCTCCAGTATGTTAGTTAGCCCTGCCTCCAGTATATTAGTTAGATCTGCCTCCAGTATGTTAAACCTGCTTCCAGTAAATTAGTTAGATCTGCCTCCTGTATATTGGACCTGCCTCCAGTACATTAGTTAAACCTGCCACCAGTATGTCAGTTAGTCCTGTCTCCAGTATATTAGTTACACCTGCATCCAGTATGTTACACCTGCCTCCATTATATTAGTTAGAACTGCCTCCAGTATATTATTTAGACCTGCTCCAATATTTTAGTTAAACCTGCCTCCAGTATATTAGTAGGACCTACGTCCAGTATATTAGTTAGACCTGCCTCCAGTTTGTTAGAAGAACCGGCCTCCAGTATGTTAGCTAGACCCGCCTCCAGTATATTTGCTAGACCTTCGTCCAGTATGTTAGTTAGGCCTGCCTCCACTATATTAGTTAGACCTACCTCAGGTGTGTTAGTAGGACCTGCCTCCAGTAAATTAGTTAGAACATCCTCCGCTACATTAGTTAGACCTTCCTCCAGTATATTAGTTAGACCTGCCTCCAGTTTGTTAATAGGAACTGCCTCCGGTATATTAGTTACACCTTCCTCCAGAATTTTAGTAGGACGTGCCTCCAGTATGTTAGTTAGACCTGCATCCAGTATATTAGTTAGACGACCTTCCAGTATGTTAGTTACACCTGCCTCCAGTATAATAGTTAGACCAGCCTCCAGTATGTTAGTTAAAACTGCCTCCAGTATGTTAGTTAGACCTGCCTCCAGTACATTAGTTAGACTGCCTCCAGTATATTAGTTAGACCTGCCTCCAGTATCTTAGTTAGACCTGCCTCCAGTAGTTTAGACCTGCCTCGAGGATGTTAGTAGAGCCTGCCTCCAGGATATTAGTTAGACAGCCTCCAGTATGTTAGTTGGACCTGCCTCCTGTATATTAGATAGATTTGCCTCCATTATGTTAGTTAGACCTTCCTCCAGTATATTAGTTAGACCAGCCTCCAGTATGTTAGTTAGACCTGCCTCCAGTATATTAGTTAAACCTGCCTCAAGTATGTTAGACCTGCCTCCATTATATTAGTTAGACCTGCTCCAGCATTTTAGTTAGACCTGCCACCAGTATGCTAGGTGGACCTGCCTCCAGTATGTTAGAAGGACTTGCCTCCAGCATGGTAGACCTACCTCCAGTATGTTAAACCTGCCTGTAGTATGTCAGTAGGACATTCCTCCAGAATGTTAGACCTGCCTCCAATATGTTAGTGGGCCCTTCTTCCAGTAAATTAGACCTGGCCCCAGTATGTTAGTTGGCTTGCCCCAATTTGTTGGTTGACCGCCTTATATATTAGAAGACTGAACCAGTATATTAGTTTGACCTGGCACCAGTAATTTAGTTTAAATTGGATCCAGTTATAGTTGACCTGCCTCCAGAAATTTTGTTAGCCCTGTCCCCAGTATATTAATTATACCTCTCCAGTTATTAGTTAGACCTGCCTCGAGTATGTTAGCTAGACCCCCCTTTCATATTTTTAGTAGGCCCTGCGTGCGTATATTAGTTAGACCCATCCATATTTTTAGTGGACCTCCCTCCAGTATGTTAAATAACCTGACTCCAGGTATTTCTTAGCCTCCCAATAGTTAGCTGGGCCTGCCCACTATATTATTTAGCCCTACTCAAGTGTGTTATTAGGACTGCCCCAGAAAATTTATTTAAACTTCCCCCAGAACATTACTTAGACCTTTCCCCCTAATTATTTTGACCTCCCACCAGTTTGTTAGTAGGCCCCACCGGTATATTGTTAGACCTTCCCCCAAATTTGAGTAGGATTCCCTCCAGGATTTTATTTAAATTCTGCTCCAGAAATTTTAGTTTGACCTCCCCCAGATATATTAACCCCCTCCAGTTTTTAGTAAAACCCGGGTCCAGTTTTTAGTTGCCCCACCCTATTTGGGTTTAGCCCGCCTCAAAATTATTAAAATTTGCCTCCAGTATGGTAAACCTGTTTCCGAAAATTTAGTTAGATCGCCTCCTGTATTTGGCCCTGCCTCAGTACATTTTAAACTGCCACATATGTCAGTTGTCCTGTCTCCAGTATTTTAGTTCACCTGCACCAGTGTTTTACACCTGCCTCCATTTATTAGAAACTCCCTCAGTATATTATTTAACCTGCTCCAATATTTTAGTTAAACCTGCCTCCAGAAATTTTGTAGGCCCCTACGTCCTATATTAGTTAGACCTCCTCCAGTTTTTTGAAAAACCTCCCTCCAGTTTTTGCTAGACCCGCCCCCCTTTTTTTTGTAGGCCCTCCTCCAGTATTTTGCTAGACCTTCGCCAGTATGTTAGTTACCCCCTGCCTCCATTTTTATTTGACCTCCCTCAGGTGTGTTAGTAGGCCCTCTTCCAGAAATTTGTTAGAACATCCCCCGCTACATTATTTTGCCCCTTCCCCAGTATATTAGTTGCCCTGCCTCCTGTTTGTTAATAGGCCCTGCCCCCCGGTAATTAGTTAGACCTTCCTCCAGAATTTTAGTGGATTTGTTCCAGTATTTTATTTAAACCTGCATCCAGTAAATTAGTTATCGACCTTAGTAGTTGTTACACCTGCCTCCAGCATAATAGTTAGACCAGCCTCCAGTATGTTAGTTAAAACTGCGTCCAGTATGTTAGTTAGACCTGCCTCCAGTATATTACTTAGATCTGCCTTCAGTATATTAGTTAGACCTGCCTCCAGTATCTTAGTTAGACCTGCCTCCAGTAGTTTAGACCTGCCTCGAGGATGTTAGTAGAGCCTGCCTCCAGGATATTAGTTAGACCAGCCTCCAGTATGTTAGTTGGACCTGCCTCCTGTATATTAGATAGATCTGCCTCCATTATGTTAGTTAGACCTGCCTCCAGTATATTAGTTAGACCAGCCTCCAGTATGTTAGTTAGACCTGCCTCCAGTATATTAGTTAAACCTGCCAGCAGTATGTCAGTTAGACCTGCCTCCAGTATATTAGTTACACCTGCCTCAAGTATGTTAGACCTGCCTCCATTATATTAGTTAGACCTGCTCCAGCATTTTAGTTAGACCTGCCCCCAGTATCTAGTTGGACCTGCCTCCAGTATGTTAGTAGGACTGCTCCAGCATGGTAGACCTCCCCAGTATGTTAACCTGGCCTGTAGTATGTTAGTAGGACATTCCTCCAGCAATGTTAGACCTAGCCTCCAATATGTTAGTAGGACCTTCTTCAGTATAGTTAGGACCTGCTCCAGTATGTTAGTGGACTTGCCTCCAATATGTTGGTTAGACCTGCTCCAGTATATTAATAAGACCTGCAACCAGTATTTAGTTAGACCTGGCACCAGTACGTTAGTTGACCTGGATCCAGTATATTAGTTAAGACCTGCACTCAGCATATTACTTAGACCTCGCTCCAGTATATTATTTACCTTGACCAGTATATTAGTTAGACCTGCCTCGAGTATATTAGTTAGACCGCCTCGAGTATTTAGTAGGACCTGCGTCCTTCATATTAGTTAGCCAGATCCAGTAGTGTAGGACCTGCTCC
Organism: Cherax quadricarinatus; assembly: GCF_026875155.1. Classification (NCBI taxonomy): domain Eukaryota; kingdom Metazoa; phylum Arthropoda; class Malacostraca; order Decapoda; family Parastacidae; genus Cherax; species Cherax quadricarinatus. The sequence continues at coordinate 31,501 of NW_026496542.1, read as the reverse complement.
AGTATGTTAAATAGACCTGCCTCCAGTATACTTGTTAGACCTTCCTCAAGTATGTTAGTTAGGCCTGCCTCCACTATATTAGTTAGACCTACCTCAAGTGTGTTAGTAGGACCTGCCTCCAGTAAATTAGTTAGAACTTCCTCCAGAACATTACTTGGACCTTTCTCCAGTATATTAGTTAGACCTGCCACCAGTTTGTTAGTAGGACCTGCCTCCGGTATATTAGTTAGACCTTCCTCCAGAATTTTAGTAGGACTTGCCTCCAGTATGTTAGTTAGACCTCCTTCTAGTATATTAGTTAGACGACTCTCCAGTATGTTAGTTAAACCTGCCTCCAGTATGTTAGCTAGTCCTGCATCAAGTATATTAAACCAGCCTCAGTAGTTAGTTAGACCTGCCTTCAGTATGTTAGTTAGACCTGCCTCCAGGATATTAGTTAAATCTGCCTCCAGTATATTAGTTAGCTGCCTCAGTATAGTTAGCCTGCCCAATGTTTTTGACCTGCCTCCAGTATGTTAGTAGAACCTGCCACCAGTATATTAGGTAGACCAGCCTTCAGTTTGTTAGTTAGACCTACCTCCAGTATATTAGTTAGACCTGCCTCAGTTGTAGCGACCTGCCTCCTATTAGTTTGACCAACCTCGAGTGGCTAGTTAGACTTGCCTCCAGTAAATTAGTTAGATCAGCCTCCAGTATGTTAGTTATACCTGCCACCAGTATATTAGTTAGACCTGCCTCCATTATGTTTGACCTGCTTCCAATAAATTACTAGATTGCTTCCGGTATAGTGGACCTGCCTCCAGTATTTAGTTAAACCTGCCACCAGTATGTCAGTTAGACCTGCCCAGGATATTAGTTAGACCTGCCTCCAGTATGTTAGGGCTGCCTACATTATATTAGTTAGACTTGCCTCCAGTATATTAGTTAGACCTTCTCCAGTATTTTAGATAGACCTCCCTCCAGTATATTAGATAGACCTGTGTCCAGTATGTTAGTAGGACCTGCCTACAGAATGTAAGCTAGACCTGCCTCCAGTATGTTAGTAGGACCTGCCTCCAGTATATTAGTTAGATCTGCCTCCAGTATGTTAGTAGGACCTGCTTCCGGTATATTAGATAGACCTTCCTCAACTATATTTGTTAGACCTGCCTCCATTATGTTTAGTTAGACCTGCCTCCATTGTATTCGTTAGACCTCCATCAAGTGTGTTAGTAGGACCTACCTCCAGTAAATTAGTTAGACCCTCCTCCAGTATATTATTTAGACCTTCGTAAAGTATATTAGTTAGTATTACCTCCAGTATGTTAGTAGGACCTACAGCCGGTATATTAGTTAGACCTGCCTCCAGTATATTAGTTAGACCTGCCTCCAGTATGTTAGTTAGACCTACCTCCAGTATGATAGATCTGCCTCCAGTATTAGTTAGACCTGCCTTCAGAATATTAGTTAGACCTGCCTCCAGTGTGTTAGTTAGACCTGCCTCCAGTGTGTTAGTTAGACCTGCCTCCAGTATGTTACTTAGACCTGCTCCATTATATTAATTAGTCCTGCCTCCAGTATGTTAGACCTGCTTCCAGTAAATTAGTTAGATCTACCTTCTTAGTTAAACCTTCCTCCAGTATGTCATTTAGACCTGCCTCCAGTATATTAGTTAGACCTTCCTCCAGTATATTACACCTACATCCATTACATTACTTAGACCTGCTTCAAGTATATTAGTTAGACCTGCTCCAGAATTTTAGTTAGACCTGCCTCTAGTATATTAAATAGACCTGCCTCCAGTATGTTAGTAGGCCCTGCCTCCAGTATGTTTGCTAAACCTGCCTCCAGTATATTCGTAGGACATTCCTCCAGAATATTAGTTAAACCCCCCTCCAGTATGTTATTTGGACTTGCCTCCATTATGTTAAATAAATCTGCCTCAAGTATATTACTTAGACCTGCCTCCAGTATGTTAGTTAGACATACTTCCGGTGTGTTAGTAGGACCTGCCTTCAATATGTTACTTAAACCTCCCACCTGTATGTTAGTAGGTCCTTCCTCCACTATATTAAAATTGCCTCCAGTATATTAGAAGGACCTACCTCCAGCATGTTAGATAGACCTGCCTCCAGTGTATTAGTAAAACCTGCATCCAGTATGTTAGTAAGACCTGCCTCTAGTATAATAGTTAGACCTACTTCAAGTATGTTAGTTAGACCTCCCTCAAGTATGTTACACCTGCCTGCAGGATATTAGTTAGACCTGCCTCCAGTATATTAGTTAGACCTTCCTCCAGTACATTATTTACACCTACCTCAAGTAAGTTAGTAGGACCTGACCCCAGTATGTTAGTTAGACCTCCCACCAGTATGTTAGTAGGTCCTGCCTCCAGTATATTAGTTAGACTTGCCTCCAGTATGTTAGTACGACCTACCTCCAGTATGTTAGATAGATCTGCCTCCATATAATTAGTTAGACCTGCATCCAGTATGTTCGTTAGACCTGAATCCAGTATGTTAGTTAGATACACCTCCAGTATGTTAGTTAGACCTGCCTTTTGTATGTTAGATAGAACTGCCTCCAGAATGTTAGTTAGACCTACCTCCACGAAGTTAGTTAGACCTGCCACCAGTATGTTAGCTAGACATGCCTTCTGTATGTTAGTTAGACTTGCCTCCAGTATCTTAGTTAGACCTGCCTCCAGTACGTTAGTTAGACTTGAATCAAGTATACTAATTAGAATCCTTGCGTATGCTATTACACCTCCTCCTCATTTTAGTTAAAAAGCCTCCAGTTGTTAGTTAGACCTCCTCCAATATCTTATTAGCCCTGCCTCCATATTTTTAATTAATTTGCCTCTTTTATTTAACCCTCTTCCAGTTTTTAGTTAGACCTGCATCCGGTATGTTCTTTGGGACTGCATCCTTATGTTATTATATCTCCCCCTAGTTGCTAGACTCCCTACAGTATCTTAGTTAGACCTCCCTCCACTATCAAATTTAAAAAATACCTCCTTAAAAAAAGGGGACCTCCCTCCTGTATGTTAGCCTGCCTCCAGAATGTTAGTGGACCTCCTCCAGTATTTGGGAAAACCTGCCTGAATATTTAGACCTCCTCCTATTTAGTTAGCCCTCCCCCAGTACGTTATTTTGACCTCCCTTTTACTATATTAGTTAACCCTCCTCAAGTATATAGGAGACATGCCTCCAGTGGGATATTAGATCTGATTTTTTTTATGTTATTTTAGACCTGCCTCCATATTTTAGTTAACCTGCAACCAGGTTTTTAGTTAGACCTGACCCCCTGTATTTTAGTTAACCCCCCCCCCTTATTTTAGTTAGACCTACCCCCAGCATGTTATTTTAAGACCTGCCTTGGTATGTTATTTAGACCTGCCCCTCTATGTTAGTTAGACCTCCCTCCACATGTAGTTAGACCTGCCTTGTATTTTAGTTAACCTGCCTCCAGTAGGTTAGTTTACCTCCCCCCATATGTTATTAGACATCTAAAGTTGTAGTTAACCTGCCTTTTAGTTAGTTAGACTTGCCTCAAGTATGTTAGTTGACCTACCTCCAGTATTAGTTACATATGCCACGTACGTTAGTTAACCTCCCTCCAGTATGTTAGTTGACCTCCTTCAGTATGTTATAGACCTATCTCCAGTATTTTATTTAGACCTCCCCAGTATGTTATTAGACCTTTTTTAGTATGTTAGTTAGACCTAACCCCAGTATTTGCTAACCTGCCTCCATATGTTTTTAGACCTACCTCCAGTTTGAATTTAAACCTGTTGTTGTTGATAGTTAGAAAGCCTCCAGAAAATTAAGTGTGATTTGCTTCCAGTATGTTAGGGGACCAGCCCCCTGTTTTTAGTTAGACCTGCCTCCGTACGTTAGTTAACTTGCCTGCGTTTTTAGTTTGACCCCTCCTGTATGTTATTTAGATCTGCCTCCAAATGTTAATTAGACCCCCCAAATGTACTTTAGTTTGACCTCTCCAGTATTTTTTGTGACCTTTTTCCCAGTATGTTTTTTGCCCGCCCCTGAATGTTAGTTAGACCCCTTTGTTTTTAGTTAGACCTGCCCCTTTGTTAGTTCCCTGACTTGTTTTTTAGTTAGACCTGCCTCCGTATGTTAGTTAGACCTCCTCCTGTACTTAATTAGACCTTCCCTCCTGTATTTTAAAAATAGACTTGCCCCCCGAATTTTACTGTGACCTGCATAAAGTGGGTATGTGACCTCCCTCCTGTAGATATTTAAACTTGCCCCCTGTATGTTTTAGAATCCCTCCTGTATGTTGGTTAACCCTGCCTCATTATTTTAGTAACCTGCCCAGTATGTTAGTTAACCTGACTTCATTTTTTTAGGTAGCCTTTATCCCAGTAGTTGTTAGGCCTTCCCTCCATATTTAGTTAGCCCTTCCCCTGTATTTATTTAACCTCCCCCCCATTATTTAGTTAGACCGCTCTTGTTTTTTATTATACTGCCTCCTGTATGTTAGGGACCTCCCCCCTGTTTTTTAGATAGACCTGCCGCCTTCTTTGTTAGTTAGACCGCCTCCAGATGTCATTTTGACCCGCCCCCTGTAGTTAGAGCTTCCTCTGTAGTTAATAAACGTGCCCCTGTATTTTTAGTTAGACCTGCCTCCAAAGTCAGTTAGACACCCCTGCAGAATGTCTTGGGCCTGCCTTCAGTATGTTGTTAGAACTGCCTCCAGTTGTTAGTTAACCTAATCTCTGTATTTATAAGCCCTGCCTCTTGTTTTTAGTTTAGACCGCCTCCGAATTTAGTGTGACTCCCTCCAGTACGTTATTAAAACCCGCCCCCGGGTAGTTAGTTAGACCTGCCTCTTGATGTAGTTAGACTGCCCCCTGTAGTTGTTAACCTGCCTCTTGTTTGTCAGTTAGCCTCCCTACGTAAGTCAGACCTGCATCCTGTATGATAGACCTCCCTCAATTATGTTGTGTGACCTCTTAAAGTACGTTATTGTGACTTGCCCCCGTTGTTAGTTAGACCTCCTCCTATATGTTAGGAGACCGCCCCCATTGTTTTTGACCGCCTAATGTATGTTAGTTTGACCTGCCTACAAAAAAGTTTGTGATTTCCCTTCTGTATTCAGTTAACTCCCTCTTATGTTAGATAGCCCGCCCCCAGTACTAGTTTGGCCCCCAGTACTTATTAGCCCGCCCCTCCAGTATGTTTGTTAAGAAGTCCCATGTATTTTAGATAGACCTGCCTCCAGTGGGTTTAGTTTGACCTCCCCCTATGTAGTTAGACCTGCCTAAAGTTATTTATTTAGACCGCCTTTTGTATTTTATTTTTAGATTTGCCTCCAGTAGTATTTAAACCCTTCCTCCTTTTTTTATTTGATGTCCCTCCCGTATGTTAGTTGACCTCCTCCAGATTTTTATTAGACTGCCTCTAATAGTTACTTAGACCCCCTCCAGATTTAGTTACACCTGCCCCCAGTTTTAGTTTGATCCCTCCATTTTTTTTAGGAGACCTGCCTCCTGTTTTTCATTTAGCCTTTCCCTCCAAAGTTAGTTAGTCCTACCCATATTTTTGTTAGACCTGCCTCCTGTATATTATTTAAACCTATTCCAGTATTTTAGTTAAACCTTCACCAGTAGTTATTTAGCCCTGACTCCTGTATGTTAGATGACCTACCACCAGTATTTTATTTGACTGCCCCCAGTATGTTTGAAACCCCTACCCCAGTATGTTATTTAAACCCTGCCTCCTGTTCTTAGTTAACTTCCCCCTGTTTTTAAAATAGACTTGCCTCCAAAGGCATTGTGACCTGCATAAAGTAGGTTAGTGTACCTCCCCTAATGTATGTTATTTAGACTTGCCTCTGTAGTTTTTTAGACCTGCCCCCTGTATTTTGGTTTAGACCTGCCTCATGTATGTTAGAAAACCCCTGCCCCAGTATTTTAGATAGACCTGACTCCAGAGTTAGGAAACCTTATCTCCAGTATGTTAGTTAGGCCTGCCTCCAGATGTTAGTTAACCTTCCCCCTAGTTATTTAGACCTCCTCCATTAGTTAGTTAGACCTCCTCTTTATGTTATTTAAAACATGCCTCCTGTATGTTATTTTATACTGCCTCCTGTTGTTAGTGAACCTCCCCCTGTATTTTAGATAGCCCCCTTTTCCTGTATTTTATTTAACTGCCCCAGTATGTTAGTGTGACCCGCCTCCTGTTGTTAGCCCTTCCCACGTATGTTTATAAACGGCCTCCTGTATGTTAGTTAGACCTGCCTCCGTAAGTCAGTTAGACACCTCCAGAATAATTGGGGCCCCTGCCCAGTTTTTTTAGTTAGAACTGCCTCCATATGTTAGTTATACCTGACTTGATGTTGTAAGACCTGCCCCTGTATTTATTAACCGCCTATTGTATGTTAGATGACCTGCCTCCAGTAGCTGTTTGACCTCCCTCCATACGTTAGTTAGTCCTCCCTCCATATTTTTTAGTTAAAAGGCCCCTCATTTTTTGTTAATAGACCTCCCTTAAGTAGGTTAGTTTGACCTCCCCCCAGTAGTTATTTGCCCTGCAAAAGTATGTTATTAGACCTCCCTTTTTTTGTTAGTTAGATTTGCCCCAGTATGTTAGTTAGATTTTCCTCCAGTAATTTTTTTGATGTGCTAACTGTATGTTAGAACCCTGCCTCCAGTAGTTAGTTAGACCAGCCCTAATAGGGTACTTAGACCTACCCTAGTATTTGAGTTTACCTCCTCCATATGTTATTTTGATCACCTCCAGTTTGTTGTGGCCCCCTCCTCCTGTATGCATTTAGACCTTCCCCCATATTTTAGTTAGTCCACCTCCAGATGTTTGTTAGCCCTGCCTCCTGTATATTAGTTAAACCTGATTCCAGTAGTTAGTTAAACTTACTTTAGTATTTTAGTTAGGCCGACTCCTGTATGTTAGATAGCCTGCCCCCAGTATGTTAGTTAGACCTCCCTCCAGTATCTTAGTTAAAATGCCTCTTGTAATTTTAGTGAGCCTGCCTCAGTATTTTAGTTAACCAGCGTCCTGTATTTAGTTAGACCTGCCTCCATTAGACCCGCCTAATGCATTTAGTTAGACCTCCCTCCTGTAGTTAGATAGACCTGCCTCCAGAATGTTAGTGTGACATCCTCCAATTTAGACCTGCCTCCAGTATTTTTTGTTGACCTGCGCTTGTAGTTGTTAGACCTCCTCCTGTAGTTAGTTAGACTTGCCTCTTGAATGTTATACCTATACTGTAAGTTAGACCTGCCTCCTTAAATAGTTAACCTGCCTCCACATGTTAGTGTGACCTGCTTCCAGTATTTTTATGTGACCTGCCTCCGAAATTTAGTAACCTGCCCTGTATGTTAGTTACCGTGTCTCCTTTATTTAGTTTCCCTGCCTCCTGTATGTTAGATAGATCTGCAACAAATATGAAAGTTAGACCTCCCTAATGCGTTAGTTTGACCCCCCTTTCAGTAAGTTTGTGTGACCTCTTCCAGTATTTAGTGCCCCCTGCCTTCGAATTTTAGTTAGACCTCCCTCCTTAGTTATTTTTGATCGGGCTCTTGTATTTTAGTTAGACCGGCCTAATGTGTGTTAGTTTGCCTCCCTCCAGCTTTTTGAGTGAGTGCTTCCAGTATGTTGTGTGACCTACCTTCTGTATCTTAGACATTCCCCCGGTTAGTTAACCTTCGTCTGTATGCTAGTATGACCTGCCCCCTGAGTTATTTAAAACTGCCCCCTGTATTTTAGTTAGCCCTCCCTACTCTAAGTTTAGACCTGTTCATAAATTTTATAGTTAGACCGCCTACAATATGTTAGTGTGACCTGCTTCCGATGTTACGTGACCTGCCCCCTCTATGTTAGTTAGCCCTGCCTCCTGGCGTTAGTTAGACCTGCCCCCCTGTGCTTTAGTTAGACCTCCCTCCAATATTTTAGTAGACCTGCCAAATGTAGTTAGTTTACCTCCCTCCACATGTTTGTGTGACCTGCTTGGGGTATTTTTAGTGTGACATCCCTTTCTGTGTGTTAGTTAACATCCCTCCTGTACGTTAGTTAACCTCCCAAATGTATTTTTAGAACTGCCCCGGGTGTGTTAGTTAACCTGCCCTTCGTATGTTAGTTAACCTCCCTCCAGTATGTTATGTGACCTTCATCCAGTATTTTAGTTGGAATGCCTCCTGTATGTTAATTAGACTGCCTCCTGTAGTTAGAAACTCCCTCCAGTAGGGTAGTGTGACCTGCTTCAAGTATGTTGGGAGACCCCCTCCTGTACTTAGTTAGACTGCCTCCTGTAATTAGTTAGCCCTGCCTATGTTTTTAGTTAGATCTTCCTCAAAAATTTTTATTAAAAACCTGCCTCCTGATTTAGTTAGACCTGCCTCGGTATCTTAGTTAACCTTTCCCTGTATGTTACTAGACCCCCCAGTAGTTAGTGTGACCTTTCCGTAGGTAGTGTGAAAGCCCCTTATGTTATTAGACCTGCATCATGCTGTTATTACACCTCTTCCAGTATGTTAGTTAGACCCCTCATGTATTTTTATTTAGACCTCCTCCTCCATTTTAGTTAGACCTGCATCTTGTATTTTTAGTTAGCCCGGGCCTACGTAAGTTAGAATTGCCTCCTGATAATAGTTAGACCCCCCCCTTAGTTATGCACCTGTTTTCCAGCTTGTTGTGTGACCCCCTCCGAATGTTATTGAACTGCCCCTGTATTTAGATAGCCCTGCTTCCTGAATGTTAGATAGACCTGCCCCCCTGTATTTAATAGCCGTTTCCCTGAATGTTAATGACCTGCCTCCTGTATGTTAATAGACCGCCTCCTAAATGTTATTGACCCCCTCCTGAATCTTAGTTAACCTGCCTTTTTATCTTATTTAGACCTGCCTCCTTATTAATTTGACCGCATCTTGTATGTTAGTTAGAACTGCCTACCGTAAGAGGGAATTGTCTTCTGTATTATTTGACCTGCATCCAGTATGTTTGTGTACCTGTTTCCCAGTATGTTAGTGTGACCTGCCTCCTTATGTTAGCCCTGCCCTCCAATATGTTTTTTAGCCTCCCCTCTGTTGTTAGTTAGACCTTCCCCGTATTTAGTTGACCTGCCCCCTGTATGTTAATTAGATTTGTCTCCTGTATGTTAGTTAGACCCTTCCTCCTGTATTTTAGTTAGATTCCCCATATATGTTAATTAGACCTCCCTCCTGTATGTTAGTTGACCGCCTCCTTAGTTGTTAGACCTGCCTCCAGTATGTTAGTGTGACCGCTTCCAGTATTTAGGTAACCGCCCCCTGTATGTTATTTTAAAACCTTCCTCTTATTTTAGTTAGATTGTTCATATATTTAATTAGATGCCTCCTTATGTTAGTTAGACCTCCTCCTGTATGTTAGTTAGACCTGCCTCCAGTATGTTAGTGTGACCTGCTTCCTATGTTATGTAACCTCCCCTCCGTAGTTAGTTAGACCTGCCTCCAGTATGTTAGTTGACCTCTTCCAGTATTTTAGTGAAAACCTGCCCCTGTATGTTAATTAACCCCGCCGCTGTATGTTATTTTAGACCTTCCTCCTGTTGTTAGTACCCTGCCCCCTGTATTTTAGTTAGACCATCCTCCACATGTTAGTTAGACCTCCCCTGTTTGTTAGTTAGAACTGCCCCCTGTTTGTTGTTAGACCTGCCCCCCTGTATGTTAGTTAGAACTGCCTCCTGTTTTTTAGTAGACCGCCTCCTGAGTTGTTAGGCCTCCCCTCCTGCATGTTAGTTAGCCCCTGTCTCTTGTAGTTATTTTCCTGCCCCTGTAAGTTAGCCCCTGTCCCTGATGATATTTAACCTGCCTCCGTATGTTATTTGTGACCTGTTTTCCAGCATATTAGTGTGCCCTTTCTGTATGTTAGTTAGCCCTGCCCCCTGTATTTAGTTAAACCTTTCCCCCTGTATGTTGTTAGACCTGCCTCCTGTTTTTAGTTTGACCTGCCTCCGTATTTAGTTAACCTCCCCTCCAGTATTTAGTGTGACCTGCTTGCATTTTAAGGTGCCTCCCTTTCTGTATGTTGTTAGACCTGCCCCCCTGTATGTTTTTTAGCCCTTTCCCTCCTGTATTTAGTTAGACCTGCCCCCCTGTATTTTTAGTTTGCCTGCCTCCTGTATTTAGTTAGACCTGCCCCCAGTTTTAGTGTAAACCTCTTCCATGGGTTTTAATGTAACCTGCCTCGTGTATGTTAGTTTAACCTCATCCTGTTGTTAGTTAACCTTTCTCCTGTATTTATTTTTTACCGGGCCTCCGTATGTTATTTTTTTCTGCCTCCTGTAGGGTTAGTTAGACCTCCCTCCAGAATGTTAGTGTGACCTGCTTAGTATGTTGTATTACTCCTCCTGTATTTTAGTTACCCCCTCCCTCCTGATTTTAGCCTCCTCCTGTATGTTCGTTAGATCTTTTCCCCCCTGTATTTAGTTAGAACCCTCTTGTATGTTAGTTAGACGCCAACTGATTTTTATTTAGACCTGCTTACTGTATGTTAGTTAGACCTCCCTACTGTAGTTAGTTAGCCCCTCCTCCTGTTGTTATTGCCGCCTCCTGTATGTTAGTTGACCTCCTCCGTATGCTAGTTAACCGCCCCAGTATGTTAGTTGGACCTCCCTCCTGTATTTAGTTAGACCTCCCTCCTGTTTGTTAGTTAGACCTGTCCCTGTAGTTATTAAACCTTCCTCCTTAGTTATTTGGGGACCTGCCTCCTGTTAACCTGCCTTCTGTATGTTAGTTGGACCTGCCCCTTTTTAACCTGCCTCCTGTATGTTATTTAACCTCCCTCCTGTATGTTAGTTAGATCTGCCCCCCTGTATTTATTAACCTGCCCCCTGTATGTTGTTAGGTTTTCCCTCCTGTATTTTATTTTGGCCTGCCCCCGTAATTATTTAACCTGCCCCTGTAGTTCGTTAAACCTGCCTCCGGTAGTAGTTAGCCCTCCCTACTGTATTTTTATTACTTGCCTCAACACCACAGGCGGGTCCCCCAATCCTGCAACCTTTTCACATCCACGGCAGTGTTTCCCTCCTGCACACCCATCCCAAGTTTTGGTTTTTACATCCTGAACATTTCCCACATCCCAGGCAGGGTGTCACATCCGCACCACTCTCCATCCACAGGCGGGTATCACATCCTTCCACTCTCACCCCACAGGCGGGGGTCAACCCTGCACCACTCTCACATCCACGGCTTGTGCCACACCTGCCACACTTCCACATCCACAGGCAGGGTATCACATCCTGCACACTTCCATCCACGGGCAGGGTTCACACCCTGCAACACTCCACATCCACAGGCAGGGGCCACATCCTGCAAGCACTCTCACATCCACAGGCAGGTTGCCACTCCCTCACACACTCTCACACCCACAGGCAGTGTGACACAGCCTGCACACACTCTCCATCCACAGCGTGTGACACAGCCTGCACACACTTCACACCCAGGCAGGTGAACGCCTGCACAAACTCTCACACCACAGGCGTGTGACACAGCCTGCCCCACACTCCACATCCCGGGCATGTGACACAGCCTCCACACTCTCACACCACGGGGGCCCGTGTACACAGCCTCACACCTTCACATCCAAGGCAGTGTGACACAGCCGCACACACTCTCACACCCACGGCGTGTGACACACCCTGCACACACCTCACATCCACGGCAGTGTGACACACCCGCCAATTTCCACATCCACAGGCAGTGTGACACAGCCTGCCACACTCTCACATCCACAGGCAGTGTGACACAGCCGCACACACTCTCAATCCACAGGCGTGTGAAACACCTCCCACTCCACACCCACGGGCAGTGTGAAACAGCCGCACACCCCCCACATCCACGGGCAGTGTGCCCGGGGCCTGCACACACTCTCACATCCACAGGCAGTGTGACCAGCCGCAACACTTCAATCCCAGGAAAGGTGACACAGCCTGCAAACTCTCACACCACAGCAGTGTGACCACCTGCACACACTCTCCCCCACAGGCAGGGACACGCCTGCACACCTCAATCCACAGGCAGTTGACACACGTGCACACCTCTCACATCCACGGCTGTGACACAGCCGCACACTCTCACACCCACGGGCAGTGGACACAGCCTGCAACACCCACATCCACAGGCAGTGTACACACCCTGCTACCTCTCAAAACCACAGGCAGTGTGACACAGCCTGACACTCTCACATCCACAGGCAGTGTGACACAGCCTGCAACACCTCACATCCACAGGCAGTGTGACACAGCCTGCCACCTCACATCCAAGGCAGTGGGGACACACCCTCACACACCCTCACACCCAAAGGGCTGGCACGCCTCAACACTCTCAAATCCACGGCGTGTGAACAGCCTGCACACTCTCACACCAAGGCAGTGTGACCAGCCTGCACACTTACACCACGGGCAGTTGACCAGCCGCATACACTCCAAAAAACCAAAAGGAGTGGACACACCCTGCACACTCCACTCCACAGGAAATGTGAAACAGCCTGCACACCTCTCACATCCACGGGGTGTGAAGCCTGCACCTCTCACATCCCAGGCAGTGTGACACACCCGCACACACTCTCACACCACAGGCATGTGACACAGCCTGCACACACTCTCACATCCACGGCAGTGTGACACAGCCTGCACACTCTCACATCCAAGGCAGTGTGACCGCCTGCACACTCTCCTCCACAGGCATGTGACACAGCCTGCATCACTCCACAACCACAGGCATGTGACACACCCTGAAAACCTCTCACATCCACAGGCGGTGACACAGCCTGCCACCTCTCACACCCCCCAGGCATGTGACCAGCTGCACACTCTCAAAATCCACGGGCATGTGACACAGCGCACCACTCTCACATCCACAGGCAGGGGTGACACAGCCTCACACACCTCCATCCACAGGCAGTGTGAAACAGCCTCCACACTCTACACCACAGGCATGTGACACCCCGCACACTCTCACATCCAAGGCAGTGTAACACCTTTCACACGGTTTTTAAGGGGAAGGAAGCTTTCTACTTCTGCTCATCTTTCACACAAATTTGGGATCCCATAGAAAGAAAGTGAGAGAGAGAGACAGAGACAGAGCGACAGAAAACAGGCAGACAGTAATAAGACAGACAGAGACAGACAGAAAGGAGACAGACGAAAACCCAGGAGACAAAAACAACTGGATGATCATCACAGTGGCGTAAGAGGGTGAAAATGTATTAGTACCTATTATCAAGGTGGTAATTTCATGAGATTAACTCATTATTTACTCATCAAGATAATTTTTTCAAAATTATTTTACAAAGACACTTGGGGAAACACTAGAACACACCAAAGAATATTTCGGTCCCCGGGACCTGAATCTCGGTCCCCGGACGAAACATTTTTAATGGGTTCTGGTCTTGGCCAGAGTTTTACCTAATTTGCCGGTATCAGCTTACTCAGCACTTGCTATCATCTCCCCCCCCCAAAGGGTTGCCGCACTCTGGTCACCTCCCCACAACGGTTGCCTCAGCAAAATTTCATGTCAGCCCCCCACAACGGGGTTACTCGCACCTGCATGATCGCCCCCCCACAAAAGGGTTGCTAGCACTCCATGATCAGCCCCCCACAACGGGTTTCTCAGCACTCTGCATGATCACCCCTCCACAAAGGGGTTTACTCAGGACTCTGCATATCACCTTCCACACGGGGTTACCACCTCTGCATGATCAGCCTCTCCCTCGGGTTGACTCAGCACTCTGCTGATCAGCCTCTCCCATCGGGTTTACTCGCCTCTGCATGTCAGCCTCTCCCACATCGGGGTTACTCACACTCTCATGATCACCTCCCAAAGGGGTTGACTCACACTCTGCATGATCATCCTCCCCCCAAAAGGGTCAAGCCCTTTCCCCAAAAGGGTTGACTCAGCACTCTGCATGATCAGCCCCCCCATATCGGGTTGACTCAGCCCTCGCTGATCACCTCCCCACAAGGGTTGACTCAGCACTCTGCTGATAGCCCTCCACAAGGGTTGACTCAGGACTCGCAGATCACCTCCCCCCATCGGGTTGACCACCCCCTCGCAACCCCCTTCCACCGGTTTGAAAACCACACTTGATGAAACAGCCTTCCACAACGGGTTGCCTCAGCACTTGCATATCAGCCTCTCCACAAGGGGGGGCCAGCACTCTGCATGATCAGCCCTCCACAACGGGGTTTACTCAGCACTCTGCATGATCGCCTCTCCACAACAGGGTTACTCGCACCTGCATACGCCTCTCCAAAAAGTTTTACTCAGCCTCTGCATGATCGCCTCCCACAACAGGTTGACTCAGCACTCTGCGGGTCTGCCTCTCCACAAAGGTTGTAGCACTTGCATGATCAGCCCCCCCACAACAGGTTTTTTTTTGACTCAGCCTCTGTGATGAGTTTTTTTACACTAACAGCTTTGAGTTTTTAAAGGGGAGGTTCCGCAGTTATGTTCGTCAGTTTGTGGGTTTAAACTTGAAGTGAGTTGTCTGTGAGGGGCGTGACCACTGAGTTGTTTTTCGTGAGGTGCAGTGTCCACAAGTCCGTGTTGTCGTGAGGGCAGTGACCACTGATCCCTGTTGTCTGTGAGGGCAGTGACCACTTGGTCCCTTTTTGTCTGGAGGTGCAGTGACCACAGAGTCCCCGGTTGTCTGTAGGGGCGTGACCCCCGGGTTTTTGTTGTCTGTGAGGTGCAGTGACCACAGAGTTCGGGCTCGTGAGGTGCAGTGACCACTGGGTCCGTGTTTTCTGTAGGGCAGTGACACTGAGTCCGTGTTTCTGTGAGGTGCAGTGACCCCCTGAGTCCGTTTTTGGGTTTAGAGCGTGCCACAGGTTCTGTTGTCTGTGGGTGCAGTAACCACCGGTCCGTGTGTCTGTGAGGTGCAGTGACTACAGAGCCGTGTTGTCTTTAGGTGCGGACCACAGAGTCCGTGTTGTTGTGAGGTGCAGTGACCACTGAATCGTTTCTTTGGGTGCGTGACCACTGGGTCCTTGTTGTCTGTGAGGTGCAGTGACCCAGAGTCCGAGTTTTCTCGAGTGCAGTACCCCTGTTTCCCTTTTTTGTCTGTGAGGTGCAGTGACCACAAGTCCGTGTTGTCGTGAGGTGCATGACCACGATCCGTGTTGTCTCTGAGATGCAGTGCCCCAGAGTTCGTGTTGTCTTATGTGCAGTAACCACCCAGTCCGTTTGTCTGTAGGTGGGAGTGCTAAGTCGTGTTGTCTGTTTGGGCAGGACCACAATCCGTGTTGTTTTAGGTGCAGTGACCACAGAGTCCGTGTTGTCTGTGGGGTGCATTGACCACGGAGTCCGTGTTTCTGTGAGGTGATGACTACTGGGTTTTGTTGTCGTGGGTGCATGACCACGGTCCGGTTGTTTGAGGTGCAGTGACCACTGGGGCCGTGTTGTCTGTGAGGTGCAGTTTATCCGAGTCCGTGTTGTCTGATGGTGCAGTAACCCCTGATCCGTGTTGTCTGTGAGATGCAGTGACCACGAGTCGTGTGTCTGGAGGTCAACGAGGTTAGTTCCCGAACTCAGGGAAATGTCCAACGAAGAAAAGTTGAAAGAGAAATCGGCCTGACGACACTGGAGGACAGAATGGTAGGGGAGACATGATAACGACATACAAAATACTGTGTGGAATAGATAAGGTGGACAGAGACAGGATGTTCCAGAGAGGACAGAGAAACAGGGTCGCAATTGGAAACTGAAGACTCAATGAGTCAGAGGGATGTTAGGAAGTATTTCTTCAGTCTTGAGTCGTCAGGAAGTGGAATAGCCTAGAAAGTGAGGTAGTGGAGGCAGAAACGATACATAGCTTTAAGATGAAGTATGACAAAGCTCAGAAGCAGAGAGAGAGAGGACCTAGTAGCGATCAGTGAAGAGGCGGGGCCAGGATTTGAGTATCGACCCCTGCAGCCACAGTTAGGTGGGCACACACACACACACACACACACACACACTCACACACACACACACACACACACACACACACACACACACAACACACACACACACTACACACTCCACACACAACCCAACACATCACACACACAAACACACCACACAACACATAACACTCTCTGGGGAGAAATACTCAAAAAACTGATTTTCAGGACAGAAACGGTGCAGAACAGGATGATGCAAGAGTAAACCACAGCTGAAGGAAACATCCCATCGGAGTGAGATAAGGATAGAGTGAGAACATCTGAGACAGAGGACACAGAAACGAAAGAGGCTAGAAAGACAAAGACAGAGTCAACAGAGGACTACCAGAGCTGCACTGAGCAACAAGCACAAACACACACAGAACCAACCTCAGAACCCCACATCCAAACACATTAACCCAATTTAAAGCACAATACACACAGCCTCCACCCCACAGCATGCAGTAGAATCATATAGCACCCTGCCAGGTCCTCCACTCCCCGAAACCTTTACAACCCTTCCCCTAGAACGCAGTGTTGGAGAGGAAATTGAAGGTATGGTACACCAATGATTATTGAATAACGAATAAGTGGAAGGAGTGGCATGAAAGAATCAGAGGTATTACCAGACATCATAGCTCTCACAGAAACCAAGCTCAGAGGAATGATAACAGATGCCATGTTTCCCCCTCTCCTGAGGAAAGACATAGGGAACAAAGGGGGTGGACAAGTGGCACTGCTTATCAAAAACCAATGAGATTGTGAGGGAAAAGTTCAATAGATAGGAGTAGCGAGGGTGTATAAAGTAACAATAGTTTCATTGCCGGCTACTTGTTAAGGTAGGGTCAGTCAAGCTCACGCTATCCCCCCCCCCTTTTTTCCCCCTCCCCGAAAGTGATAGTTTGATTGCCGCGTGCTTGTTAAGGTAGGGTCAGTCTAGCTCCGCTATCCCTTCCCCTCCCTTCTTCACCCCCCCCCCCGAAAGGTGACGTGTGGGGCTCCGGTCAAACAGTAAATCACTCGACTCACAGCTCCCAACACTACCGTAAGTACATGCCTGCTCATATTCTAGTGGACTTATTGGTTGAAAGCTTCACTTTTGACCAATAATAAACTTAGTCCTTTCAGTCTTGATAGCTTAAATGTTTAATAATCACCACATCTTTTAGGTATTGTACTTATATGGAGAGTGATTTCTTAAGCAGTGGTAACCTGTCTCTCTTTACACTTGAAAGGACAGAGAGGGTCACCTGCTAATCAACGAGTAAATTGAAGGAGACGGACTAACGTTCTGAGACGTCCCAAATTCTGATCCACTTACCTGTTTGTGTATGCAAGTAGCAGGATATAACCCCTCATCATTGCAGTGGAGAAAACCTGCTTTCCTGTCATCTGGACGGATTATTGATGGCTATAAAATCTGTGAAGAACGAGCCGGTGGGTTGTCACCAACACCTGCGACCCCCCCCCCCCCCCATCATCGGCAACGGCTACGATTTTAACAACACAGTGTCACCAACACCAGACACCCAAGTTTTATATATATATATTAGCGTTGAATTCAGATATCATTTATATTTTTCATTTTTCATTTTCTTTAAGGTAGGATCAATATTTCATATTTAAGTGTTTTATATTTTATATTTTCTAAACAATAAAGTGTTTATGTTTGTCAGTTTTTGTTCTTTTCTATTCATTAATTTTCTTGAGGAGGAGCCAGCCTTGTAATACTGCTGAAGTTGTTACAGGGCTGAGTAAGCCTTCACAGAGATTTTGAGGAGCTGGAGAGAGGAGACAGAGGAAGAGCCTGAAACTATATAATAGAAGACTTCAGTTTGGCTAAAGTGGCCAGACTGGCCCATATGGGCAGAGCAAAGCAGCTAATTGTGGGTGTCTTCAACCACAAGGAAACCAATGGGGAAAAACTTGAGCAACATGGGGGCCCAGAAACGTGGAGGTAGTACAGGGAAACCTTATGCAACAGCAGATTAGGGACACTACCGAGAGAGATGAGAAGACGAACCATCAAAACTGGGCCTAGTGTATTCACCTTAAGTGGTGCAGATATAGAGGACATTACATATGAAAGGCCCCTCGAAGCTAGTGATCATGTGGTTCTGAGCTTCGAATGCATAATAGAGTTACTAGTGGAGAGGAAAGCAGGAAATGCAGAGCAAAGGAAGCCAGCTACAAGAGAGGGGACTACACAGGCTTGAGAAACTTCCTGCACGAGGTTCAGTGGAACAGAGAACTGGCAGGGAAATCAGTAAATGAGATGATGGAACATGTGACAACAATGTGCAAGACAGCAGAGGAGAGATTTGTACAAAAGAACAACAGAAATAACGAGATGGCCAGAACGAGTCCTTGGATCCCCAGAGGTGTGGAGAGGCCAAAAGTGAATGCTGTAGGAATGGAAGAAGTACATGAGGCAATGGACCCAGGAGAATAAGGAGGGGAGTCAAAAGCCAAAACGAAAAAAAGCACAGGTTGGAAAAATACGAATAAAATTTTCCAAAAAATTCGTTTTTAAATATGTAAATAGATGGCCATACTGTATTTAATAAATTTTTATGTCATAGAAAAGGGAAAGCCAACTCTGGGCAGGAGCCCTTGGGCCATTTTGGGTTTTTTGAATTGGATGCCGTTAGGGGTAAATGAGAAAAAATTTTTCGTGCTCAAAGGGGAAAAAAATTGGGCGCACCTCTCAAATGGGAAAGGCGAAATTTTTTGGACAAAACATTCCTACATAACTTGAGAAAACAGACACGGGACAAACAGGAACCTCAGATAACTCCTAGTTTTGTGTTTTAATTTCTGGCCATTTTTTTCAAAAAATTTTTAGTTAATGGGGTTTTTTTCTGAGTTTTATCCCAACTTAATATCCATCAGTTTGGGTGATAATTATATAAAAATTTAAACAGAAGGAGGGGATGTTAAGTTAAACAAATTTATTTTAATGTGTATGGTTTAAAATTTTATTACAGTATTTTTTTTTGGAAAGGGCCCAATTTTAAAACAAATTTTATATTGATGTGAAAAAATTTTAAATTTTTCCCAAAGGGGCCCAAAAGGGGCTAGGATTTATTTTAAAATGTTTTTGGGATAATTAATTTGAAAAGACAATACGGGCCCAAAGGATTTAATAATGAAATGTGTAATTGATAAGAAAAGTGGGGAAAAGATTATTTTGTGTATAATTTTAATTTTTTAGGGCCAAAATTTCCCTGGCAAGGATTAATTAATTTGTGTAATTTTAAAATTTTGGGATAAGCCAAGTTTGGCTAAAGGTTTTAAATTAAAAGCACTTTTAAAATTATATCAAAATTTTCCTTGCATGTGAAAATTCCCTAACCCAACACGGGGATTTATTAAAAGGGTGGGTTGTGCCCATGTTGGGGAGTTGTAATAAAGGTTATTAATTGGGTCAAATTTTAAAAAACATTGAAATCTTTGGCGAAAATGAGGAAATTAATATGAAGAAAAAAATTGGGAAAAATAATTAAAAAAAGTAAAGAAAAGGATCATGAAAAAAAGCAAAAAAACGGAAATTAAAGTAAAAATAAACAAAATTTAAATTTAGTGTTTTGGAAAAAGGGAATTTTTCAAAAAACCCAAAATATGAGGAATTTAAAATTGTAAAGAGGGTTTTAGGTTAATAGTTTTATAAATTAAAAAAAATTTTTCCAAAAAGGGGGAATTTTTAAAAGGAAAACCCGGGTTTTAAATTGAAAAAAAATTAGTCTTTTGAAATTAACCCCCAGTTTTTTAGGGAAATTTTTGAAAAAGAAAATTTTTTCTTTTTAAAGCCCCCTTGGAAATAAAAAGTAAAACCCGGCCGTTTAAAAAATTATTTTCCCAAAAAACAAAAAAATTCTTTCAAATTTTCCCAAACAGAGGGAATTCTAAAAACAAGGAAGGCCAATTAAAAGGGTGGGGGGGGGGGGGGGGGGGGGGGGGGGGGGGGGGGGGGGGGGGGGGGGGGGGGGGGGGTTTGGGGGGGGGGGGTTGTTGGGCCCACTTATGGCAATATGAACAAAGTGGGTTGGATCTATAATATCTTTTGTTATTTAAAAATCTCGGTCACACTTACTAAGGTTTACAGCACTTTAGATTTAAACGGAAGAGCACTCTAAAAACTTTAAGTAATAAATATAATCTGAAAAACAGACTGGTTATTGAGTGCCAAAATTACAAAATTTAAATTTAAGTTTAAAAACCCACTCAAGGGGCCTTCAAAACAAATCCCAAACAAGGGTTTTTTTTTGGACTGGAGGAAAAAAGGGAACTAGGTCTACAAGAATTAATTGTGAAATTGGGCAACCAAAAAACCCAACTCATTTTAAAATGAAAACACATAATAACCCCGGGGGTTTTTATCTGTCCTTTTTAAACCAAAGGGAAAAATTTAAAACCAAATTTTAAAATAATAAAAAAATTCTTTTTCCAAAAAAATTTGCATGGGTTTTCATATCAATTTAGCAAGAATCAAAAAAAAGATTCCCCCACAAGGTAAGAAGAAAAAGTACCCTCCTAAGAGTAGTCCATTTAATAAGAAACCACAAGAAAAGAGAGATTGTCCTTTCGAAAGGGGTACCATTTTTCTAAGAATTCCCAATTTGCATAAAATTTCCCATGAATGAAAAGTTTTAAAAAGGGGGGAAAAAAAAATTTGGGGGGGGCCCCAAAAAAAAAAAAAAATTTTTCTTTTTAAAAAAAAAAATTAAAGGGGGTTTTTTTTTTTTAATTTAAAAAAAAAAGGGGGGCCCCAAAAAATAAATTTAAAAAAAATTTAAAAATTTTTTTTTTAAAAATTTTTTTTTTAAAATTTTAAAAAAAAAAAAAAAAAATTTTTTTAAAAAAAAAAACCCCCCCTTTAAAAAAACCTTTTTTAAAAGGTTAAATTTAAAAAAAAAAATTTTTTTTTTTTTTGGGAAAAAAATTTTTTTTTTTGGGGGGGGGTTTTTTAAAAAAAAATTAAAAAAAGGGGGAAATTTTAAGAAAACTTAAAAAAAAAAAAATTTTTAAAAAATTTAAATTTTTTGGGGGGAAAAAAAAAAAATTTAAAAAATTTTTAAAAATTTTTTTTTTGGGAAAAAAAAAAAGGGTTTTTCCCCCTTTTAAACCGGGGGCCCCAAAAAAAAATTTAAAATTCCCGGAAAAAAATTTAAAAAAAAAACCCCCCCCCTTTTTTCCCCAAAATTTTTAAAAATGGGGGGAAAAAAAAAAAAAAAGGGAAAAAAAAAAAAAAAAAAATGGGGAAAAATTTTTTTTAAAAAAAAAAAAAATTTTTTTTTTTCCCCCCAAAAAGGGCCCCCCAAAAAAAAAACCAAAAACCCTTAAAAAAGGCCAACCCCCCAAAAAACCCCCCCCTTTTTTTGGGGTTTTCTGCCCTTTAAAAAAAATTTTAGAAAAAAAAAAGAAAAAAAATTTTTTTTCCCCCCCCCAAAAGGGGAAAAGGGCCCCCCTTTTTTTAAAAAAAAAAGGGAAAAAAATTTTTGGGGGTTTAAAAAATTTTTTTTGGAAAAAGGGGGTTTTTTTAAAAAAAATTTTTAAAAAAAAAAGGGGGGGGGGGGGGGGGGGGGGGGGGGGGGGGGGGTTTTTTTTTTTTCAAAGGCGGGGAGGGGTTTTAAACCCGAAAAACCCCCCCCACCCCGAAAACCTTTTGCCCCCCTTTTTTTTTTTCTTTTTGGGGTTTTTTTTTAAAAACCCCCCCTTTTTTTTTTAAAAAAAAAAAAAACAAAAAATTTTGGGGAAAAAGGGGGAAAAAATTTTGGGGAAAAAATTTCCGGGGGGGGAAAAAAAAAATTTTTTTGGGGGGTTAAAAAAAAGGGGAAAAATTTGGGGGAAAAAAAAAAACCCAAAAAAAACCAAAAAAGTAAAATTTTTTTGGAAAAAGGAAATTTTTTTTTTTAAAAAAAAAAATTTAAAAAAAAAAAAATTTTTTTAAAATTTAAAAAGGGGGCCCCCTTTTGGGCCCCCAAAAAATTTTTTTAAAAAAATTTTTTTTTTTTTAAAAAAAAAAATTTTTTTTAAAAAAAGGGGGTTTTTAAAAGGGGGGAATTAAATTTTTAAAAAAATTAAAATTGGTTTAAAAGGGGGAAAAAATTTAAAAAGTTTTTTTTCCCCCCCCCCCGGGAAAAAATTTTTTTTTTTAAAATTTTAAAAAATTTTTTTGGGGGGTTTTTCCCCAAAAAAAGTTTTTTCCCCTTTTTTAAAAAATTTTTAAAAATTTTAAAAAAAATTTTTTTTTAAAAAAAGGGGGAAAAATTTTAAAACCCATTTAAAATTTTTTTGGGGGTTTTTTTTTTGGAAAAAAAAAAAAGGGGGGAAAAAAAAAAAAAAAAAAAAGGGGAAAAATTTTCCCGGTTTTAAAAAAAAAACAAAAAGGGGGGAAAAAAATTTTGGGGTTTTTTTTAAAAATTTTTTTTTAAAGGGGGGCCAAAATTTTTTTTTTTTCAGGGGGGAAATTTAAAATTTTTTGGGGGGGGGGGAAAAAAAAAAAAAAACCCCAAAAAAAAAAAAAAAAACCCCCCAAAAACCCCCAAAAAAAAAAAAACAACCCCCAAAAAAAAATTTTCCCCGGGGGAAAAAAAACCCCCCCCAAAAGGGGAAAAAAAATTTTTTAAAAAAAAAAAAAACCCAAATTTTAAAAAAAGGGGTTTTTTGGCCCGGTTTGGGGTGGAAAAAAAAATTTTTTTGGCAGGCCGAAACCCCCTTTTTTCCCCCCCCCCGGGGGGGCCCCCCCCCCCCCCCGGGGGGGGGAAAATTTTTTTAAATTTTTTTTTAAAAAGGGGGTGGTTTTTAAAAAAAAACCCAAAAAAATTTTTTTTGGGGAAAAAGGGAAACCCCCGGTTTTTTTTTTAAACCCAAAAAAATTTTTTTTTTTTTAAAAATTTTTTTTAAAATTTTTTTTTTAAAAATTTTTTTAAATTTTTTAAAAAAATTTTTTTTTTTTTCCCCCAAAAAAAGGGGGGGGGGGGGAAATTTTAAAAAAAAAAAAGGTTTAAAAAAAATTTGGGGGGGGGTTTTTTAAAAAAGGGTTTTTGGGGGGGGTTTTAAAAAAAAAGAAAGGGGGAAAATGCTAAAATTTTTTTTTAAAAAAAAAAACCCCCCAAAAAATTTTTTTTAAAAAATTTTTTTTTAAACCTTTAAAAAATTTTTGGGGGGGGAAAAAAAAAAAATTTAAAAAAATTTTTTTTTGGGTTTTTCCCTTTTAAAAGCCCTTTTTTTTGGGCCCCAAAAATTCCCCCTTTTTTTTTTTTGGGGGGGTGTAATAATTTTCCCAAAAAAAAGGGTTTTAAAGGGGGTTTTTGGGGGTTTTTTTTCCCCCTTTTGGGGGTTTTAAAAATTGGGAAAATTTTAAATTTTAAAATTTTGGAAAAAGGGGGGGGTTTTGGGGTTTTTTGGAAAAAATTTTTGGGGCCCCAAAATTAAAAAAAAAAAAAATTTTTTTTTTAAAAAAATTTTTTAAAAAATTTTTAACCCCCCGGGGGGGGGGGGAAAAAAACCCGTGAAGAGATGTCCCCCAAAAAACCCCCCAAAAGAATTAATTTGGAAGAATTTCCCTTCTTTTTGGGGGGAAAAAAACCCCTATAAAAAAATTTCCCCTCTCGTACTTTTAAAAAACCCCGATGGGGAAAAATTTAAAACCTTCCCCCATTAAAATTTGGGGGGGAAATTTGGGAAACCCCCCCCAAAGAAAAAGGGGAAAAAAAGGGGGGGAAAAAAGGGGGGGTTTTTTTTTAAAAAAAATTTTTAAAAAATTTTAAAAAAAAAAATTTTTAAAAAATTTAAAAACCAAAAAAACCCCCGGGGGGAAGGCCCTTAAAACCCCCTTAATGCTGAATTGGGTATTATGCTAAACACCACCTTGCTGCCAAAACTCATCATCTAACAAATTTGATTGTTCTAAATGCCCATAAAAATGTAATGCATGGTGGGGTACAAGATACCTTAAATTATATCAGGGAAACTTTCTGGATTCCACAAGGACGACAAAGTGTAAAAAGGGTGTTTAAATCTTGTGTAATATGTCGCCGTGTGGATGCCAGATCCTATATGTACCCAGGTCCTCCACCATTGCCAAAGGAGCGTGTACAATTAGTGAAACCATTTGATGTAACAGGTGTAGACTATAGTGGTCCAATAATTTTAACAGGTACGTCAAATGGTGTTCCACTGAAAGTGTATGTTTGTTTGTTCACGTGTACTGCTACTAGGGCAGTTCATTTAGAAGTGGCACAGGACTTGTCTGCAGAACAGTTTATACAGCTGTTTCGAAAATTTGCAGCTAGGAGATTCTGTCCGAGGTTGATGATTTCGGATAATGCCACAAATTTTGTAGCAGGTGCTCAACACTTGATAGAATTAAATAATAGAAACGATGTTCAATCTCTGTTAACCCAGCGAGGGTGTACCTGGAAATTTATGACTCCTAGAGCCCCTTGGCAGGGGAAGCTGTACAAGACTGATAGGCACAGTGAAGAGATGTCTCCGCAAAGTACTACACCGGAAGAGAATTAATTTGGAAGAATTCCGTGCAGTGTTAGTGGAGGCAGAAAATCGTATAAATAATAGTCCTCTCTCGTACATGAGTGATACACCTGATGCAGATGTATTAACACCTTCTCACCTAATATGTGGAAGGAAATTGGAAGCTGCCCCTGTCTATAGAGATAATCCGGAAGAAAGTGATGAAGATTACAATGATGCGGCAGTGTTGTGTAATAAATTTAAAATGTTAAATAAAGTAATTGATCATTGGTCTAATGTGTGGTGTAAGGAATATCATTTTACACTACGTGAACACTTTTATGGTGCGAGAGAGGCAGTAAATCGACAGACCATTCAACCAGGTGACATTGTGTTAATTGATACTGAACAACATCAAACATTGTGGCCTCTGGGCAAAGTATTGACATTGTACCCAGATGCACAAGGTGTTGTTAGGAATGTCAAAGTGTTGTGTCGTGGCCAGGAAAGTTTACGCACAATTAATAAATTGATTCCCTTGGAATTAGGTGTTCAATCAAACGTAAATGAAAATCTGAGGGAAAGTGACACAAGTGATATGGAAGATAACGCAGACCAAGTGATGCCGGAAGATGAAATCGTAGTAAGTCCTACTAGGAGAACAGCCACTCAAGCCAGAACTGGCTGGAATCGTCTCCTAAAGGAAGGAGTAATTTGAATCGTTTAGCAACGAACTCTGGCCGGCCGCAGTGTGGAAAATGCTGTATATATTTTCCAGAAATTCCGTATTTATATGTAAATAGATGGGCCATACTTTATTTAATAATATTTATGCCATATAAAACGGAAAGCCTGCATCTGGACAGGAGACTCGCCATCTTGGTTTTGAATTGGATACAACGTTAGTGTAATGAGAAGGAATTTTCGTGCTCTAAAGGTTAAAATTGGACTGACACCTCTCAAATAGGAGGCGAAATTGTTGGACATGCATTCCTGCATAACTTGAGATATCAGACGACTGGACAAGACAGCTCCAGGAACCTCAGATGAGCTCTCTAGATTTGTGTATAATTCTGGCCAGTGTTTTCATAAATTTAGTTAGTGAGGTTTTTCTGAGTATGATACAACTTAATCTCCAGTCAAATTGGTGGTGATATTAAGATATATTTTCCTTCTGTTATGTAATTGTGTATATATATAACCATTTATTATTTTTAATATACAGTCCACAAATTTATATATTTACCAGTATTCCTGGTGTATGTATATTTCATATAATTAATAGGTCCAGAGCAACTTGTGGATATGACAGTGGTAGGTATCGAAGGGGGACATTTTTGCGACCTAGGTATCCCAAATTCCTACATGTCTAACTGATAAATAATAATTATCTTTTCATTTATTGTTATGTATATAATGATACAGTCAGATAAATGCAATTTTCCACAACAGGTAAGAAGGGAGGCCTAACAACAATATGAAAATGACATAGCAGCGAAAGCCAAGACCGGCCCAAAGCCGGAGGAAAACAACAGTCAAGGACCAGGTATCAGGCTGAGGAAAGAAGGAGGCGAGATCGCATGAAATGACCGAGAAGTATGTGAGTAGTTCAAAGTGAGATTTAAAGATGAATTCACAGTGGAGACAGAAATGACTTCTGAAACATTGAAGGGTGGTGTACACCAAGTTCTAGACACAATACATACAACCGAAGGAGAGGTGAGGAGGCTGCTACCTGGAGTCTACCTGGAAGGCATTTCGGGGATCAATGCCCCTGGGGCCCGGTCCACGACCAGGCCTCCCAGTGGATCAGGGCCTGATCAACGAGGCTGTTACTGCTGGCCGCACGTATTACTGTGTACGAAACACAGCCTGGCTGATCCGGGCTAAGTGAACTAAATACCTCAAAGGCAATAAGGCCAGATAACATCCCTCCAGTGATCCTGGGATAAGGAGCAGAGGCACTCTGTAACACTAACAACAATCTTCAACAAATCAATCGAAACAGGGCAGCTCCCTGAGGTATGGAGGACAGCAAATGTACTCTCAATTTTTCAAAAAGGAGAATGTTGCAACAAGGAGAAAGCTGGAGGCAGTGGAGATGTCATGTCTGGGTGTAATGTGTGGTGTGAATATAATGCAGAGAATTCGTAGTCTGGAAATTAGGAGGAGGTGTGGGATTACCAAAACCTTTATCCAGAGGGCTGAGGAGGGGTTGGTGAAGTGGAAGAATCTGGAGAGTGAAGTAGTGAAGGCAGGATACATACATAGCCTTAAGAAAAGGTATGATAAGGCTCTTGGAGCTGCGAGAGAGTGACCTAGTAATTACGGAAGAGGAGGGGCCAGCAACTGTGATTTAACCCCTGCAACCACATACAGGTAAGTACACACACACACACACACACACACACACACACACCATACACACACACACACACACACACACACACACACACACACACACACACACACACACACACACACACAGGAACGAGAGGCAGTGATGAAGATGAGCAGGACCCAGACACAGGAGGAAGGGCAAACACACCCCGCAGAAACTCCCGCAGAAGGACTCCAACCGCGACAATCCCAACGCAACTGAGCAATCTAAACTAGAACCCACACACTGTGCCCTCTGTCACCAACCCCCACATCACAAACCTCACCCAAACAGCTGTCCCTTATGGGCATTCTGACCCCACTCCCCTCATCACAGACCCCACCCACACAACAGCCCCCCATAGGCCCCCACCAAGGCTCTCACTCCCCCAACCCCAATATTCTCCCAGGACCACAGTGATAGAAAAGAAGCTGAAGGTTTGGTGCACAAACGCAGACGGAATAAGGAATAAATATGAGGAGTGGCACGAAAGAATCAGCGAGAAATCCCCAGACATCATAGCAATCACAGAAACGAAACTCGCTGAGACAATAACAGACGCAATCTTCCCACCGGGATATCAGATCCTGAGGAAAGATAGGAGTAGAGGGGGAGGAGGGGTTGCACTGCTCATAAAAAACCGATGGGAATTTGAGGAAATGGAAGGCATGGACGTGATTGGAGAAAGAGACTACAGAAGATACAATTCAGTCTGGAGAACATAAATAGTCATTGGAGTGATGTATAACCGACCACAGAACTGCAGGAGGCCAAGAGAGGAGTACGACGAAAACAACAGAGCAATGGTGGCAAGAAGAGCTCACTCGAGCAGAGGAAAGTTACTGGAAATGGACGATTTCAACCACAGGGAGATCGACTGGGAAAACCTGGAGTCACATGGGGGCCCCGAAACATGGAGAACCAAGGTGATGGATGTGGTACTTGAAAACCTCATGCATCAACATGTCAGGGACACTACCAGAGAGAGAGGGGAGGATGAACCAGCAAGACTGGACCCTGTGTTCACCCTGAGCAGTTCAGACATTGAGGACATCACTTACGAGAGGCCCCTTGGAGCTAGCGATCACATGGTTCTGAGTTTTGATTAAATAGTAGAGTTACAAGTGGAGAAGGTAACAGGAATTGAATGGGAAAAGCCAAACTAAAAAAGGGGGGACTACACAGGTATGAGGAACTTCCTGCAGGAGGTTCAGTGGGAAAAAGAACTGGCAGGAAAATCCGTAAACGAGATGTTGGAATATGTAACAACAAAGCGCAAGGAGGCAGAGGAAAGGTTTGTTCCCAAGGGAAATAGAAATAATAGGAAGACCAAAGTGAGTCCTTGGTTTACCCGAAGGAGTAGGGAGGCAAAAACTAAGTGCAACAGAGAATGGAAAAGGTACAGGAGGCAAAGGACCCTGGAAAATAAGGAATGAGTATGCACTGGTGAGGAGGGAGGCCCAGCGACAGTACGAAAACGACATAGCATCGAAAGTCAAATCTGACCCAAAACTGCTGTATAGCCACATTAGGAGGAAGACAACAGTCAAGGACCAGGTGATAAGGCTGAGGAAAGAAGGTGGAGAACTCACAAGAAGCGATCAAGAAGTATGTGATGAGCTCAATATGAGATTTAAGGAAGTATTTACAGTGGAGACAGGAAAGCCTCTGGGGGGACAGAACAGAGGGGGACACCAACAAGGAATATACCAACAAGTGTTGGATGACATACATACAAATGAGGAGGAGGTGAAGAAGCTGCTAAGGGACATCGATACCTCAAAGGCAATGGGACCGGACAACATCTCCCCTTGGGTCCTTAGAGAGGGAGCAGATATGTTGTGTGTGCCACTTACCACAATCTTCAACACATCCCTGGAAACTGGGCAACTACCTGAGGTATGGAAGATGGCAAATGTAGTTCCCATTTTTAAAAAAGGAGACAGAAAAGAGGCACTAAACTATAGACCTGTGTCACTGACCTGTATAGTACGCAAAGTTATGGAGAAGATTTTCAGGAGGAAAGTTGTGGAGCACCTGGAACGGAACAAGAGTATGAACACCAACCAGCACGGATTCCTGGAAGGCAAATCCTGTGTCACAAACCTTCTGGAGTTTTATGATAAAGAAACAGAAGTAAGACACGAGAGAGAGAGGGGTGGGTTGATTGCCTCTTCTTAGACTGCAAGAAGGCCTTTGACACAGTTCCTCACAAGAGATTAGTGCAGAAGCTAGAGGATCAGGCACATTTAACAGGAAGGGCACTGCAATGGATCAGAGAATACCTGACAGGAAGGCAACAACGAGTCATGGTACGTAATGAGGTATCACAGTGGGCACCTGTGACGAGCGGGGTCCCACAGGGGTCGGTCCTAGGACCAGTGCTATTTTTGGTGTATGTGAACGACATGATGGAAGGGTTAGACTCAGAAGTGTCCCTGTTCGCAGACGATGTGAAGTTAATGAGGAGGATTAAATCAGAAGAGCATCAGGCAGGACTTCAAAGAGACCTGGACAGACTGGACACCTGGTCCAGCAACTGGCTTCTCGAATTTAACCCCGCCAAATGCAAAGTCATGAAGATCAGAGAAGGGCACAGAAGACCGCAGACGGAGTATAGGCTAGGTGGCCAAAGACTTCAAACCTAGCTCAAGGAAAAAGATCTTGGGGTGAGTATAACACCGAGCATGTCTCCTGAAGCACACATCAACCAGATAACTGCTGCAGCATATGGGCGCCTGGCAAACCTGAGAACATCGTTCCGATACCTTAGTAAGGAATCGTTCAAGACACTGTACACCATGTACGTCAGGCCCATACTGGAGTATGCAGCACCTGTTTGGAACCCGCACTTGATCAAGCACGTCAAGAAATTAGAGAAAGTACAAAGGTTTGCCATGTGAAATAGTTAGGCATCTTTATCCCGAAACGTTTCGCCTACACGGTAGACTTCTTCAGTCGAGTACAGAAAAGCTGGCAGAAAGAGTGAAGATGTGAAGACGATGTAATGGACTGATTACATCGTCTTCACAGAGTCATTCTGGGCCTGTATACAACATATAGCATTCTCACCTTATAATATGCTGAACCAGACATAAAAAGCGACTAATTAAACAGCAGAAACGGCGGAGGAATCCAGTGAGTCTTAACTCCAGTGCTAAAAGTCTTCAGGACCTGGAAACACGATAACTAGTCACGACATACACAGAGCAACTGACAGGGCAGACGATGATGTTAGGAGAGAATTCTTCAGCTCCAGCGTGATCATTAAGTAACCTTGACGAAGACCCGGTGGATGTGTGACCGAATTTGACGATTATACACACACGCACACACACAAGAGCTATGAATCGACCCCTGCAACCACAATAAGGTGAGCACACACACACACACATGCACACATCATCCACCCTGTATACAAGATTCTGACAATTATCAAGGTTTGATAGAAGGTGTATCCCTTCCTCTAATGGATGGTAGGAGGTGTATCCCTACCTCTAAGGTATGATTAAAGGAGTATCCCTACCTCTAAGGTATGATAGAAGGTTCATCCCTACCTCTAATGGATTGTAGGAGGTGTATCCCTACCTCTAAGGTAGGATACAAGGTGTATCCCTACCTCTAAGGTATGATAAAAGGTGTATCTCTTACTCTAATGGATAGTAGGGGGTGTATGCTACCTCTAATGGATGGTAGGAGGTGTATCCCTACCTTTAAGGTATGATAGAAGGTGTATCCCTGCTTCTAAGGTAAGATAGAAGGTGTATCCCTACCTCTAACGTATGATAGAAGGTGTATCCCTTCCTCTAAGTTATGATAGAAGGTGTATCCCTTCCTCTAAGGTATGATAGAAGCTGTATTCCTTCCTCTAAGTTATGATAGAAGGTGTATCCCTTCCTCTAAGTTATGATAGAAGGTGTATCCCTTCCTCTAAGGTATGATAGAAGGTGTATCCCTTCCTCAAAGTTATGATAGAAGGTGTATCCCTTCCTCTAAGGTATGATAGAAGGTGTATCCCTTCCTCTAACGTATGATAGAAGGTGTATCCCTTCCTCTAAGGTATGATAGAAGGTGTATCCCTTCCTCTAAGGTATGATAGAAGGTGTATCCCTTCCTCTAAGGTATGATAGAAGGTGTATCCCTTCCTCTAAGGTATGATAGAAGGTGTATCCCTTCCTATAAGGTATGACAGAAGGTGCATCCCTTCCTCTAAGGTAGGATAGAAGGTGTATCCCTTCCTCTAAGGTATGATAGAAGGTGATCCTTCTCTAAAGGTATGATAGAAGGTGTATCCCTTCCTCTAAGTTATGGTAGAAGGTGTATCCCTTCCTCTAAGGAATGATACAAGGTGTATCCCTTCCTCTAAGTTATGGTAGAAGGTGTATCCCTTCCTCTAAGGAATGATACAAGGTGTATCCCTTCCTCTAAGGGATAGTAGAAGGTGTATCCCTTCCTCTAAGTTATGGTAGAAGGTGTATCCCTTCCTCTAAGGAATGATACAAGGTGTATCCCTTCCTCTAAGTTATAGTAGAAGGTGTATCCCTTCCTCTAAGGAATGATACAAGGTGTATCCCTTCCTCTAAGGGATAGTAGAAGGTGTATCCCTTCCTCTAAGTTATGGTAGAAGGTGTATCCCTTCCTCTAAGGAATGATACAAGGTGTATCCCTTCCTCTAAGGGATAGTAGAAGGTATATCCTCTCTCTCTTTAGGATGGGAAAAGGTTTTTT